>KZ808096.1:163062-173889 GCA_000696205.2 Oncopeltus fasciatus | reverse complement strand
TTATATATATATATATATACCAGGTTAGCCCCACTAAAGTAGCCCTTTTAATTTCATTATTGGATCGCATTTCTTCTTAGTATATTCGAATCACTTTTCATCAACATAGGTACTCTATACACTTCCAATTTTAGCCCCCAAACATAAAAATCCAGAGGCTTCCAATCTGGGCTTCAGGCCGGAAAATTGTACAGGTCTATACCTTCCAATCCTTGATGCGTTAGACACCCGTCCATCTGCCACTATAGCTCCTTTTCAACTGGCCTTGCCTAGAGGATATCATTTTGAAGAAAATTTTAAAAAGAAATGGAATTTAACTGACGAGATATTTTGAGCTGTGTTATTTACTGCCCACGTGCTCATAAACGCACGTTAACAATTAACTGGTGCTGGAAGTGGTGTTCCTCTATGCCATGCGAATTATCATAAGTCCATAGGTGAGACTTACTTAAGTTAAATTTACCCACACGTGTGAAAATTGCCTCATCTTTCTGTGTGTTATGATATCAAAAAGGTTATGGCTTTCTTTAAAACCATAACCACTCATTTCTCTATTTTACGGGGCAATAACTCCTCGTGAGTAGTCAGGTGATTGGGATATTTATGTATTTTCTTAAAGTTCTGAAAACTGTAGTGTGGGATATTTAAAGTTAACCTGAAGCGCGGAGGGTACTTTTATATGGATAATTATAAATAATAAAAAAATATCCAAAATACCATTAAATGATTTTAGTTGGGGTTCGGTCAAGGTAGATCGAAAAAAAAATACAAATAAAAAAAAAAAAGGGTATTTTTTAAAAAGATTATCTGCCAACGTTTCGGTTTACGTTGTAAGCCATCTTCAGGGCTATCATGAAGATGAGAGAGGACGTCCTGTCCCTAAGTTCACATTTCCATGACTGAATGTGACTTTGCAGTCATGCAAATGTGGACTTAGGGACAGGACGTCCCCTCTCGTCTTCATGATAGGCAGCCCTGAAGATGGCTTACGATGTAAGCCGAACGTTGGAAAATAATTTTTTTTTTTTTAAATACACTTTTTTTTAAATTTGTATTTTTTTTTGGATCTACCTTGACCGAACACCATTTAAAATTATCTAATAATAATATCTACGGTCAAAAAGCTCTCCTTTCGAACATATCCAAAATATCGTCCACGTTCCTGCGAGCATGACCACCTTACTTGCGAAAAGCATTCTCAATGGTTCTTCGGTCTGGATCACTTTGTCCATTAGGAAAAATATCATAACATTTTTTTTTTATACTCGGAGACCATTAGATGAGGTAGCCAAGTGCACGAGAATTATAAATGCATATTCTTTAACGGTGTGAAAAATATTGGCATTGTCTTCATAAACTGGACTCAAAAACTTATTAGACTGCAGACTTATTAAGTTGCACATTTGCCTGATACTGACACATTTCAGCCAGTAGATAAACGAAGGAAACAAACATAGTTTTGTTTAAACCGTGAAGATGGCCTACAATGTAAACCGAAACCTTGATGGGTAGTATAAAAACATGCACATTTTGAACAAAAGTGTTTTATCAACACTTTATCAACACATTGAACCAAAATTGTATATTTTAATTGTATATTATCACGGTCGTCATTTATCCATCCAATATTTAGAAAGAAAACAAATTGTTAAATGTATTGTTAGTTGAATACGGATATATTTAATGTTCAAAAATGTTAACAATGTCAATACAGCTACTTTTATTATTTCTGTGAATATGCTTTATAAATAAAACTTTAGGCTCTCATTTTATGCGATGGGAATATGAGACCAATATAAATTCGTTTCATGACTAAGATAGTAAATCAAATGAAATATCATTTAGTGCATAATGATATCTGTTGAAAAAGAAAAAAAACATGGTATTAGAGTGCAATATAGTCGTTTATTTTATAAAGAACTTTCCGTTTGTGGTTAAATTAGCGCCACAGTACAATACAAAAACTTAGGTTTACTAAATTTTAAATTATTCTAAATAATGATTTTACTTGTGGCATTTAATCTGACGTTAAATTTTATACGATAAATACAAGGGAGCCAGAAAAAACAAACAGGAGACCCGGGTTCGAGTCCCGGCTGATGTGATAATATTTTTTTATGGTTCCCTTGCATTTCTTGTGTAAACATTATTGATTGAATGTAAAGTTTTTTCCGGGTTGGACCGTGTAAAGTTTTTGATGGTTGCCTGTTTTACTTTACACGGTCCAACCCGGAAAAAACTTTACATACATCTGATGACTGTGGAAGCCTACGTGAACAACATTATTGATTGAATTTTAGATTTCATGCGTTTATGATTTTAAAATATTCATTGAGCTTATTGTTTATCCTCATTATAAATTGTTTATAAAAAATTGTAAGGATGGAAAATATTACGAACCACTTACAAAATTAACTCTCACCTCTATCACACAACGCATTGTCCTACACACTTGCCCCTGCGACTGGTAGATAATCATCCACAAGAAGCGTTTATGTTGCAGTTGTCGTGTTGTCACTGAATACAATGGCCACTCAGTAGGACTTTCAATGCAGATGACGGCTTCAAATAGATGTCTATTTCTGAAAATATAACTCCGATAACAAAAAAGAAGTCTAAACCCACAAAGGTTTGTAATATCGTCTTTGGAAATAGTTCCAAATCCCTCCGCCAGCGGGAGCAGTTTAACAGTGCCGTCCCAGAAAAACAAAATTTATTCAAAACAAAGTTCGAACCAATGTGAAGTGCGCTCCAATTTTCTCAGGATATTTCGTCGATGGCTGATGTAGAAAAATACTTTCGAAGAGAAAAAATTAATTTAAAGATCTCGTTTATAAAAAAAAACAAAAAAAAACTGAAGGAGTCCTCATCAAAATTTATATTGGAATCA
This sequence comes from Oncopeltus fasciatus, assembly GCA_000696205.2. NCBI lineage: Eukaryota > Metazoa > Arthropoda > Insecta > Hemiptera > Lygaeidae > Oncopeltus > Oncopeltus fasciatus. The sequence goes on along the minus strand of KZ808096.1, from coordinate 170,999 downwards.
GTATTGAACATATCAAGTATATGACTGGTGCACTTTAAAAATATATACTTAAAACAACTTGGACACGTGGAAACTGAACACTTCATTTCCCATGTTTTATTAAAGATGGGAATGACAGTAAATTTTTTTATTTCCCTTATGTCCATCTTTAAAAAATGGTTACCTTTTCCCGTTTGATGAGATACTTGTAGTAATTGATATCATGAACCGAAAAAGGCAATTATTAAAGGAAAAGGTCAGGTCTTTAAGGCTACGTCTAGCCTTATCTGAAGAAGAAGAAGAGTAGGAACGCTCTCAACTTTTCTAGTTACATCCTCAAATATCTTCCCTAATATTGAAAGGAAAGAACCGTTCTCAGATCCTTTGGGAAAAACCTTTCATAAAAGATAAAAAATGAATATAAGTGAAAGAACGACTTTTTTCATAAACTTGTCTCTGTAGTGCAATTGATAAAGTATAACAACTAGGAGTGGGGGCTTATTCCCGTGTAATAAATTTATATTTATCATGAGAATAAATTTTGCAAGCGGGGTCACTGGGGTGCAATAAACGAGAAAATAAATAAAATAGTGGAAATGGCAGACTTCCTGAGTGACACGATGCCAAGGTTTCTGCAAATACTGAGATTCTGTAAAAAAAAAGTGATATATAGAGAAATATATTTAGAAAATTTTTATCAGACATTATTTTTTGCTTTTTTTGTCCACATCTTAATAGTGAGAAGGCCAATTGTGCATTGGACAATTTTTTTCCCTCGTGGTTGTAGGGAAAAGGTTTCTATAGGTAGTCATCCAATTCTAAACACCCACGTCACTGGGAGTATTAGTGAAATAAAGCCTGCACCCTAGGTTGGCACGGGGGCTTCTAACGCATCCCTAGTGTTAGATCAGTGCCCTTATAAGTGTTATTAAATACGAACTTGACAAACCTTACGATATAAATACTATGCTTCTGTTTCCCTTATTTTCTGTTAAAAAATTTGACGAAATTCAGTTGTCTGGAATAGGTAAACTCCTGATTTTGCTTTTTTTATACCCTAAAAGCGATAAAAGCCGTGACAACAGAAGACACAAACACTCTTTATGGAGCCATAACGTCTTTATGGGTAGGAGTTCTATAATCTCTCTTAGTACTCTATAAATAGTATATATAAGAAGCCACTCAAATAACAAGCCTTGCAGAGTAGTATATTGAATAAATGATCTATTTATGACTTATCAGTACATTTTTCTACATTATCTTACAAAACAAGAGAAAAAATCATGTGTTATCTATTTATTTTCCTTTTAGATTTTTTCTGCATCCATCAGAACTATCGGAGGTTATCTCTTTCTATCTCTCTCTCCCTTCTGATTTGTGGCAGAGCCTTGATTAATCCGGCTTTCCCATCGGAGGAGCCGCTTTACCGAGAGAAAACGGTTGTATTTACTTGTATATGCGAATCTAGCAAACACAAATACGCGTGGCCTCCCTGCTTTCCTGTACGCAGGATGACTCGAGAACCTTGTCAACAGTTATACTGATTTGCGACTGGCAGCCCAAGGGATGTAAATGTGAGCGTATGTGGGGGAATAAGAGTCACTTTGGGCGTTCTCACACGCGCACAATATTACACCGCGTCCACCCTCAAAATCAAAGCTGTACTGGTTTCTTCCTAAACAAAAAGGAATATGAGCCACATAGCTTCCTAATATGCTATTCTATATTTGTTTATACAAATTGTCACTCTTGGATTCATTCAGATCTCCCAATCCTGGTTCTGCGGGTATGAATCCCTCCCATTGCAAGATTATATCCAAAGATATAAGCTTCTTGAGAAAATAGAATAGAGTCGCCACCTGTTGATAGCCCTCCATGAACCTAAGTGTCTGAAAGGAAGGTTAAATTAGTGTAAACCCCCCCCCCCCCAAAAAAAAAAAACCACTTTCTTGCCTGACTTCTTCATTTTAAAAGTTATGTTCATTAGAAATGGAAGGTTTTAAATATAATATATTCTGCATAAATATAACATTTAATTAATAGTTAATTTGAATAGACTGATAATTATTAGTTAAATAAATCTTAACTTTTGGCGCTGGAGAGATTTATCAGGGTTTTGGCCACGATCAGAAAAATAAAATATTCCAAAATTGTTGGGTAATTAATTTATTATTTCCGACATTTCGACGTAACTTGTTTGTCGTCATCAGGGCGATAGTGAGAGATCTCCGAGGGAGGTTTATGGTCACATCTCAGAGTACAGAACTGAACTTTTAGTTCAGTTAAACAGTTTAGTTCTGGACTCTGAGATGTGACCATAAACCTCCCTCGGAGATATTAAACTATGTCAACTTTTGGTATAGAACAAAGACATATCTACTTGAATTTTATACTTACATATCTCAAAATAAATATTACTTTTGAATTTTTATTTAGAAGGGACAATAAATTTACCACAATGAAAAGTCACAAAAAAAAAAGTTATAGTAACTTATTCAGAGTAATTAAAGTAAGATAATCAGTTATTCAAAGAGAATAACAAGTCTTATTCACATGAAATATGCAAGTAAACTTAGTGAATTTTGCAGGCTTATTCAGTCATAGTTTTATTTTCTCGTGGAAGCCCTAGTTGTCTTATTCTATAGTATTAGGTTTGAAGTGTCCCTGAAAACATTACAAGATGAATAATCTATATAAATATGATACAAATTTTCTAAGGCTATAGGATTAAAAATCAAATATTAATCATAGCGTAGCATTAGAGTAAGTAAAATCATTTCATTGAATGTAGTGTAATTTAAATTCATTATTTCAGTTTGTTTTATAGCCGTTTAGGTAGGATTATACAATACATTTGATATAATATGAAAACTGAGATTTATTTAATACTAACTGGAAAGTCTGAATTAGGCTCTAAGTTATTGATATTACATACTTAGACATTTTAATCCGGATCTCTTTTGTCCAGCAACCCTTTAAACCGAAACTACAATTGCAGCACTTCATTGAAAAATAATAAATATAATAAAAGTGGGAATTTTAGCAAGAGCAGATTACATAAATAATTGTAACGTTAGTAATAACTTTGATTGACAAAATGTATAAAGACATTTAAAATTACTGCTATAGAAATAAAATTGAAAATTATGAGATGAATGCTAACCAAGTAGAAATTGGATCTGAAAAGATGCTGCTGAATAAATTTCCAGTAGTTTATCTGAATGCAAGATGTGGTCTTCCATTGACTGATTACGCACAAACCGCTGGATGAGTTCATTACCAATTTACAATAGATAAGAGGGAACAGGTCTCACATGAATGCCAAATAAATAAAAAATTCTCGATACCTTTAGTCCAGAACCGTGCAGTCCGGACTCGAATCGGAAATCATTTTGAAAAATAAAACTGTCAAAAACAGCTAATACTGTTTTCGAATTTATGGAGTTACTTTGTTTTATAACCGTTTTCATTATTAAAAATTATTTGGAATGATTGAGACACTGATTGGCATAGAACAATTGTTACTTGCAAAAATATGTTTTGATGCTCAAACACATTTGTACATATACTTATTTACCCTAATCTTGAATACTCTATCTATTTTAGAGTGCACACCAGATTAGCCTTACTGAACTTACTGTATACATAACATATAAATGAATAATATTTAATGCACAACTAATCTTGCCTGAAGAAAAGTAAAAGATGAAGACCCTTTGAATTCCCAAACAGTTTAATTTCCTGCAGATAGTAATTGAATAACAAACTTAAAAAATGTTACTGAAGAGTAAGAATGACCTCACTGTTTGCAGAAGAATAATTAGTGACGTTATTAAAGAAAGAAAAAGTTTTTATCTCTTCACAACGAAAATCAATGAACTTGTTATCAGTTTTAATTGAGCTCATTTTTACGCGAATTTATCTTTAAAACGTCAGAGGATAAAAATAAAATAAAAAACATTTTGTATAGAACTTTGAATTTAACTGGTAGCCAAAGCTAAAAAATGTCTTCATACAACATTTAATTTGAGTAACGAGACAGAATGACAATTTTATCCCTACCTTAGATTCCGTGCGATGTCCTGGCTTCAGCTTGGAGTCCCGGACTCACATGGAATTTGCATACAAATATTAAAAATACAGGAACTCAACAAAAATTACGTAATACTTTACACACTACCTCCCTTAAAAATTCTCTACCGAAAACAAACCATATATAAAAGATGTTAACGTAGGCTTGCTTCAACGGTCTCCAGGAATATTCATAAATACTTCTTCCGGGCTTGACCATGGAGTAAAGTTACTTTTTGCCAAGCTTTCGCACACCACATGATGGTTTCTTTAGGGTTGAAAGTAGAACGAGGAATCTCATTTCCAAGAAGGCTGAAGAAGCCATCACATGATGTGCGAAAGCTTGGCAGAAAGTAACTTCACTACATGGTCAAGCCCGAAAGAAGTATTTATGAACAAATACAAAAGTCTTTTAAGACCAATGGACCACTGGTATGGAACTGAGTGGCGCAGCAAAACCTTCAACATTTCAAACCCCAGTCATTCCAATCCCAAATCTTCCTATTGGCTCTATACTCTTCACAAAGACCTCAATATTAAATATATTTTGTGAACGTCTAATCAATATTTGGTTCTCCATATTTCACTCCAAATTTTCTGATCGCCACAAGTTTCAATCGAAATAGTAAAAAATGAAATAAAAAGAAGGAGGGAAGGAAAAAGAAGAAAACGACCTAGCCAGGATAACCTTGAACCTATCAGCCCAATCCCTTTCCCGGGAAACCCAGCTTGGGAACCTTCACCGCCGTCTTATGGGAGTTTGCCTCGGAATGTCCTGCGCCCGTTAGCTGACATCCAAGTAAAGTTTAACATTTTATGGCACAGACCATATCTTCTCCAAATCTAAATTACTACCATGTTTTTATTTATTAATTTTCGTATTTTACATGGTTTATGCATCTACAGCTTATAATAAATAATGAAAGATGAAGAAATACAAGTCTCTTTAGTTCTTGTATTTTATACATTTTTTAGTTTTTAGGAAACCAAATTTCTCCTAATTCATGATTACTTTCTCCGACTATATATATATAATCGTAAAATTAGTTACCCACTGATTGATCAGTCTCTCAAATGACTGCGTCTGCCAAACTTGGCACACATCAGTATGTCATCACTTTGATTTAAAAGTTTCTAAAGATTCTCTTTGACAGAATTAAATCATCATTCTTGTCCAATAAAATGACCTCAATATATAAGTTTGGTCATTTGTGCATGTTTTAAATTTAGAAGGAATGATAAGTTAGAGAGCAGCTGGGGGTTGGCTCCCTAAAGGATTGCGTTAAAAAGAAGCAACTTATATGGTTTGGAAATCCCTGCCGGATGAATGAGAAAATACTTTGGGGCCAGACCAACAGGGAAACGTCCCAGAGGGAGACCCAGAACTCAATGGACTGACTACATCTCAAGGGTAGGAGAGAAGAGAGAAAACAATTGGAATGCCATGAGGTAGGCTGGCCCGGGATCGGGAGGATTGGTTTGCCTGGACTGAGGCACCTCCACGCTGAAAGGCACTAAGGAGGAACAGATAGGAGACGAAGAAGAAGAAATTTAGAAGGTGCTCTCGAATATTGCCTTGATCAATATAACTTCTACACAACACGCTGAATAACTTCGACCTTCACTATTCAAGTTTTTATTATTATAGCGAAATTAAAAAAAAAAAAATTCTTTACCATCTGCCCGAACTAAAATATAATTCCTAATTCCTTTCTATTGAAAATCGTGATTCATAAATAAATAAATAAATAAATATATATAGGCCTTAGCTAATTTCACCAGGCAAACAACCAAGCCTGCACTCCTCCGCCACACATTCTCATTCTCCAGTCATACCTTCCAGTACTTCTCACACCTTCCAGACTGGNTATATATGAAAGTATGAGTCAAAGTACAAGTCATGGTCTTGATAAGAGGTCAAAAAAAGGGATAAAAATAAAATTCATTAGTCTATTTATATTTTTTTTTTATTGTGTTTTTTGTTAATATATTTTAGCTTAAGTAGTTAGAAAAGAACTGAGCCGGTTCGAGAGCTCAAGTCTAATTGGCTGAACAAAGCTCTTGAGGGTAATCCATTCACGATAAGATCTCATCTTCATGCGCTGAAATAAATTTAACCAGTTTGGGAGTTCGTTTCAGACAGGCTCCTATAAGCTCAGGGTTAATGCTTTGAGGATAAAAGCTCTATCATTTCATGAGTAATACTTCAGGACTCTAGAATCCTTGAATGCTTGCTCAGATATAAATTCAACCATTTGGAAGAACGTATCTGACTGTCTCCAGTATAAGTACCTGGATTTGGTTTTGGTTTGGACACATTGGAATGCATTGACGAGTGCCGGGAGCGAGGAAATATTGATATTGTAAACACAAATGTCCTTGCTTTGTCTCGTCTAAACAGAGACAAGTGGTTGAGCAGCCTGGTAGTTGGTAGTTGGTAACACTATTTCTCTATCTTACAGAATAAGTGGGATGGCACATAAAGTGTGCTTCCCCTTTGTGTTTTATTGCAATTCTTTATTGCTTTCTCTAATGACATTAATTTGTACTGTGCACTATAACACTAGGTTTTTACCAAGTGTTTCTACCTTTCATTTTTATATACCCTAACTTTTACTAGAAATATATAAAACCTTATTATCAATGTAAATATTTTATTTGGTTGTGGTTTATTATCCCACGTAAATTTCAAAGTGTTTTGAAAGTGTTTATCTCAAATTTTAATGTGATATCTAGCTCGTCCTGGTGGTGTAATGGTTAAGCACACCGGCCCGGATAGCAGGAGATCCAGGTTCGATTCCTGGCTGGGACAGATAGATTTTTTTATTCTATTCCCTCTCATTAATTTGCTTATTATCAATGTTATTCCATGTACAATGGAGATTCCAGATATATTCTCCTTATACTCATAACCAATGTATTTTAACTTCTTCTGGACCCTAATGAATATCATTAGGGATGATTAGGATTAGGATTAGGATCAGGTTATAGGGCGATCAACATCATGGTTATTACGCCCTGACTGTTGGGGTTTATCTAGGGTTAAATCTGTTCTCCATTCTTTTAAATGTTTTCCGTTTTTTAGTGCTTGTTTACATTACGTTATATAGTACTTGGTGTGCAATAAGTTATATTCGTACACACACCTACACACAGACATACACAAATATAGATACAAAACCATTTTAAAAACAGAAATATAAATTATACAACTTAAAAAGTATATTAAAAATTAAATTTGAAACAATAGATAAACAATTTTAATATAGCATCAATATAATACAATTAGATTTATATAGTGAATACTACAATAAAACATAAAACAAAAACAAATAACAACATCATTATGGATGATGATGATGAATATCATTGAATGTCATTCAATTTTTTAGCAGATTTATTTCAAGGAAATTGAGAAATTCATGGCTGGTAACGCGACGTGAAAATTGTTTTTTTTTTTTACCCGATTTGAATTTATTTGAAAAAGTTAAATAAATAAATTCAACTTGGAATTTAAATTGGCAAATTCTACATTTTGGTTTCTTTTTGCATACTGTTGGATGAGTTTGTTAAAGGCCTAACACACGTTCAGAAATGAAGCACATGGACTATTATGCCACCGGCATGTCTTGGGGAAATATATGTCAAGGATGTATTTATTCTTCACCCACAGCACATATGTGATATTTAATTATTTCAATACAAATAAAGGAGGAAAGGGGATACTTCAGAGGGAGTAACTATTATAACAGAGCTATTGATTAGTTAAGGCCTATATTTAATATTTAAATTTATATAATATATTTGAAAGCAACTTATGCTCTTTCAGAGCTTGAGCGAACACAAGCATACATAATATGAATGTGTCTTTTAGTAGATCGATAAAA
>KZ808096.1:87115-100224 GCA_000696205.2 Oncopeltus fasciatus | reverse complement strand
CCGGTCCATTTACCATTTATGCTACCAGGACAAGTCTTATAAGTTATTATCTGTTCCCTTGCACAAGAAATTGTTAAAATTTACGTAGGATTAAATACCACAAAAAAATTTATAAAATTAAAATTTAAAAGTAAAGAACGAGAGTCATTTAAACAGCTTGACAATGTCAGCTCCTCAGAGCATAAGACGATATATTCGTCGGCCTCGGAGGTTAGACCCTCGACACTAGTGCGAGGAATTTAATATCTTACCAGACTTGTCCTGGTAGCATAATTGGTAAATGCCCCGGCCCGGATAGCAGGAGATTCAGGTTCGGGTACTGGCTGGGACAGTTAGATTTTTTATTCTGTTCCCTTGCACTAAAAATTCTTAAAATTTACGTTGGATTAAATACCACAAAACAAATAATATTTCTAAAACTTCTTAGTTCAGTCAGGCTTATACTGGATGCACCCAGGATTCCTATATTTTTCATCCCTCATACCCAGTGATAATTTCTTTGGTTCCTCCCTCCATTCTACGATCCATTCTCAAACTTCTTCATACCGATTGGAGATCCTCTCCTTATAGATATTCGTGAGCATTGACTGACGCCCTTCACTATTAAATCACCGAGGAAAAATGTATATTTATTAGGTTGAGTTAATGGCTAGATACTAATATGTGCATTAGACTAATTAAAAGCAGGTTGTAGGAAGAGGCTCGACGAGAATTTATCTCCAGCTGAAGTCCTAATGATGGGTGGAGGGCGAAGAAGGGGAAAAGTGAGGCTGGAAGTCGCTTCGGAGATTGAAAGGGGGCTGGTTTGGAATAATGGAGGGTGCAGGTCGTGAAATTACATTTAATACCTGGCTGTGTGAGAGCCGGCACGCAAGACAGCAACTGTGCTTGTAGGAGCTAACACGTGCTTATTACATTAGGGAGGGTCATAGGGGAGGAACACCTCATTTACAAGGAGGGTAAAAAGTGAGGCTCACTAAACTGGGTTAGCCTCGACCAACGCTAATAACACTCAAAGGGGTTTAATAATAATAAGCAACTATAACAAAAATAATCTTAATTCATTACATAAAAACATATAAGATTAAAAATATTTTAGAAATTAGAATTTAGATCAAAGATTAAAATCTTTTATAAATATTAATTTTATTTGTGGTATTTAATCCCACGTAAATTTAAATCAATTAATTTACTTCAATTGGATTGTATATAAGGATAATATAAACACGTGATCTGTGGATTTAAAAAAAGGATTGTTTTGTTTAACTAGAAATAGACTTTATAGAATCTACAACTGTACAAAAGTGTTGACTCCAATGAATTTCGAATCCACCACAACTTGCAAACCTGTTTTTTTGAGTCCATCGAACTTTTTCGGTCTTTGCTTCCATGAAAACAAGTCTGGGAAGAGGTAGCATTTAGAAATGTAGATGAAGTCAACTTTTGTATCCGATGAGCGGGNAAATCTACAGTCATGGAAATGTGAACCTAGGGACAAGACGTCCTCTCTCATCTTCATGATAGCCCTGAAGATGGCTTACAATGTAAGCCGAAACGTTGGCAGATAATCCTTCATTAAAAAAATACATTTTTTTATTTGTGTTTTTTTGGATCTACCTCGACCGAACCCCAACTAAAATCATCTTAGAATAATATCTACGGTCAACAAACTCTCTTTTTGAACATACACAGTCATGGAAATGTGAACCTAGGGACAAGACGTCCTCTCTCATCTTCATGATAGCCCTGAAGATGGCTTACAATGTAAGCCGAAACGTTGGCAGATAATCCAAAAAATACGCATTTTTAAAAATTTGTATTTTTTTTTATTAACCTTTACCGAACCCCAACAAAAATAACATCTACGCTAAAAAAAAGAACAACTCTCCTGTTCAAGCATTATTCCTTGTTCCCACATCAAAAAACTTTATAACAAGTCTAATATAATAGAGTAAACTGTACCTTTTTGATGGAAGGCGAAATAACATGGAGGTCAAAATAAATTACCACAAGTCTAAAAAAAAATTATTTATTACCCGACTTTATGCCCCACAAATTTCGCGTTCTTAGACGTCTTTTCACTGTAGTGTTTTGAGAATTGTCATTTATTTTTGACTTTCTCCTTCTCTCAAGAAGTAGAAAGTGAATGTCATATTTTAAATATTGAGCTAACTGACGAGAGGAACTACATTGAGATCCTGAAAAACAACTGTCATGAAAGAACCATGTGTGTTCGTGGTTCCAGTTGAAATCTTCCATAAAGAAGAGTTTTGCACAAAACAAAGAAGAAACGCTTAGGAATGCGAAACTAGTCTGATCTTTTAATTTATTTTTGACCTTTTGCTTTCCATAAATAGGTAAATAGATTTCCTTTTTTTTTTTTTTTTAAATTAAAGATCAAAATAANAAAATTAAAATTTAAAAGTAAATAACGAGAGTCATTTAAACAGCTTGACAATGTCAGCTCCTCAGAGCATAAGACGATATATTCGTCGGCCTCGGAGGTTAGACCCTCGAAATTGGAAGGGACAGTGAAGTGAAAATTTTATGGCGCTAAGGCAGGATCTCAACCTTCCTAATTCATTCCAAAAGGTTTACATATTATGAGCTTTTTTTTATAAATGTTATAGGAAATAAATGTTAGAAAAATACAAATACATTCTATACAAAGTATGACATTTTAATTTTTTCATAACATTCGGGCATTTAATGAACCTCTTTTATCTCACCTGATTAGCTAGAAACAAATTTTTTCTAAGAATTTCATAATATTCGTTGCTTAAAGGCACTTGATACATTCATTTCCAAATGTGTTAATAATTATAACAATATGTAAGGTATTAGCAAGTTAGGTATACCCAACTTATTTATAATTAATTACTTATAAGTAATCTCAAATTTAGTGAAACTTGGTCAGTTTCTTAAACCCACCCCTCGTCTCGAAGTCGGTGTATAGTTTGATCTAATTGTGTGTGAGTGACTATACTCATATGTAATTTTGTTTGACCTTTGAAGAATGGAAGAAATTTTTCGGAATCGGTTTCATTGTACTGAGTAGTGTGATGTCGCTGGGAGGAATCTACAAATAAAGATGTCTTTACAAAAAGTGTTCTAGATCTAGGATTCCAATATGAAGAGGGTTGAAAGGCAAGTGTGGGAGGCTTGCTAGAGACCCTCTTCAGCCTGTCACCACTCAGATATACAAGTGACCAACAAAAATGGAGTATTCTAGAAATATGTTTCCTTTGTAAATGTTTTCATAGTTTTATGAATATGAATATTCAAAACCCACTTCTCACATGTAGTGGTTCATTGTCCTCGCCTTTAGAAATTATCTCTTCCTTAGTTATTATACCACTTAAAGCTTAATAATCTTTTACGCCACCTTACCAGAACTTCCTTTATATGAGAAGAAGGAGAAAAAAAAAATCTTATTTCGGGAGTAAAGCCCCCTTGAATAACGAAAAATAATTGGAAATATAAAATTTAAATAGTATATTCTAACTGATACATACATTTTTTTAAATTTATAATAACAATAAAAATCTACAATTACATAAATATATCATAACAAAATATTATTTATCTTACAAGTATATATACAAAAAGGGCAAATAATGGTATGCTATTATATATCAAGGGAATAATATAAATAAGAACAACGATAATATTCTGAGAGATGAAAATCTTACTGATTTGTAAATAAATTTTTTAAATGAAAGGAAAATATATGAAATGATTTATTAATACATTGTATAGCAAATGATCTATCAAGTTATATTTTACAATCCAGATACCACACTTACAAACTCACTGAAATATTTATACAGTCTATTCTATTCTATTCATTAAATATAATAGGATCAAGCACAAATCATTAATCAAATAAAAATGATGAAATGTCAATTTGATAATCTTTGAGTTCAGCATCTATCAATCATGTTGGACAATACATATTACAAAATAATATATTGAAAAGGATAAAAGATGTTCTACGTATATGTGTTTGTTCAGATCTAGCTACAAAACCCACACACACAGACACGAATAATATATCAAATGTAAGTATGTTATTTTTTTTATATAGGTATGTAAAAATCCAGTAGAACAAGACTCTATAAAGCAATATGTACTATATATATATACACTGCCGGACAAAATTAAAGGATCACTTCAATATTTTGAAATTACTGAACTGTATAGGGTATTTTTGAAAATATTCTTTTTTCTTTGGAAGTCACACTTTATTATTAGGGTAATAAAAAATAAAAAATTCTTTTCTAGAAATTTTTAATAGGAAAACAAATAAAAAAATAAAAATGTCTTACAGTCTCAAAATGAAACAGTAAATCTTTGAAATGAAATGAAATAACAAAACTGAATAAAAAGGAAGAATTCGAGGAAAACGATCAATAATTGGTATTCCCACCTCTAGCTCTGATAATTGCTTCCATTCTCCTGCCCATTCCAGCGACCAGGGCTCCTACATGTTGTTCTGGGATGTTATTCCACTCTTCCACTAACATTTTCCTTAAATCTGCCAAATTTTGTGGGTTTCGGGCGCGGAAACGTCTTCCAAGCATGTCCCATACATGCTCTATTGGGTTCATATCTGGACTTCTATGTGGCCAAACCATAACGTCAATTTCTTCTTGTCTGAGGAAATTTTGCACTGATCGAGCAACGTGAGGTCGGGCATTATCGTGCATAAAAATAAAGTTACCTGCGATATTTCTGGCGAAAGGTATTACATGTGGCTCAAGTACCTCCCTAATGTACCTGTCAGCAGTTATAGAGCCACGGTTCACAAGAACCAACTCTGTACGGGAGTTTAAATTTATGCCCCCCCACACCATCACTGACCCACCACCAAACGCAACCCTTGGAGAAAAAGTGCATGGAGCATACCTCTCTCCCCGCCTTCGCCATACCTTTTCCCGTCCATCTGGAGATCGGAGACAGAATCTTGACTCATCGCTGAATAATACGAGGCTCCAATCTTCCTGAGTCCAGTTTAGGTGCTCCCGAGCAAACCTCAAGCGCTCAACCCGGTGTTCCCTGGAGAGAAGAGGTCCAGTAGCTGAAGGATGGGAGGTCAATCCATAATCGTTGAGTCGTCTTCTCACGGTTCGCTCTGAAATTTGCACATTCCTGAACCTCTGGAGGAGACCACGCAGACTGTTACCAGTTGATCGGCGATCCCGAAGAGCATGCAGTTGCAAAAATCTCTCGTCACGGTGGGAAGTTGACCTCGGACGGCCTTGTCCGACTCTTCTTGTATGCCCTCCAGTTCGACGGTGCCTATTAAGCACCCTGGACACTACGGATTGTGACCGCTGGAGCCGTTGCGCAATATGCCTTTGAGAAAACCCTTCTTCACTCAAAGCAACAGCACGAATTGATTCCTCTTCGGTCAATGCTCTTCTGTTGGCCATCACAACGTTCTTACTAAACTCACAAGTAAAAACTAAAGTCTCTTAAATGTTAGAAAATCTTCAATAAGATGAATCTTTGCTAACAACTAACCATTTACTGATAGGAAGAAAGAAAAGAAGTGGATTAACTGACCCTTTTCTCCATAAACGGGTGGGAATATAAACAGGTACAGGATTAACTGGATAAGATACAACACAAAGTCCAGTCTGGGGCAATGGAATTTCTATTTTTATCTCTTATGTAATAATAATATAAATATTTGTAAGTGATCTTTTAATTTTGTCCGGCAGTGTATATATATATGCATCCCACACTATATATCGTTCAATACGATTTTTAGATGCATAAATTTAAAAAAAACCCTCAACGAGTTTTGCAGGAACAGAGAGCAGAGGGAAGAGATTTTCCCGGACGGGGCTGCTATTGGTTTATCGTATTACATATCAATCAGAAGCTCTGATATCCACAATCGCCAGTAACATTTCATACATAGATGATTGTTAAGAAACCACAGTAATTAGAACTTGTTTCTGCTAAAAAACAATGGCCACTCAAACTGTATATTATCATATTTTATAAGGTAGTAACCGTAAATATAATTCCTTTGGCATCCTGAGGGGCTAAAAGACCGTCTTAAAAGGCTTATTTTCGTGTGTCATTCTTAATTTATGCCTACTTGGGGATCTTGAAAGACATTGTTTGTAAGCTTTTTAGTTGTGTCAAATTTATCTTGAATGCTGCCTGAGATTCCTCTATTTCTCACCTTTCTTTCTGAAGTCATATTTTGTATGTTTCCATTCTTCATTGTAATATATCTTATTAGTCCCTATCGCACCAATTTGACCTTCTTCAATTCAAATCCTATGTTCCGCAGTAATCAGGCTCGGCACTGTCATCCAGATACCCATGGATGACACATCATTTATCGACCGTTCCTTCAAGTCCTTCGAATTGACAACTTGATTTCTTTTATAATTTCTTCTTAAATTGATAAGATTTTAAATTTAGAATTTGAAGCAACAATATTACTTTTTGCAATTATTTAAGCAAATTTGCTTAGGTTTATGAAACAAAAAAGGCCAAATAACAAATTAAATTTTCTATATTTCTAAATATAGAAGAAGGGCCCACTCAACCATTCTTGTTACAATATTTTTTTCTTTTTTTTTTTAAATGTTATTAAAAATAAATATTACAAAATTTTATGTTACACCTATTATATTCCTTACTTTTTTCATAATTCTGTGAACAAATAAAACAACGATTTTCAATTTGGTCCTCCAAAACGTCCACCCTCCTAAACAGAATTTAGTTGTCGATGCACTCACCCAAGGCTATGCAAAAAAAAGCTTAACTAATAAAATTATTTTTTATTTTGAACGCTAGTTCGGGAATAGACAGGGACATAATAACATTCCTTTTTTTTTAGAAGTAAGTAATGTGTAATGGCAATAAACCAAGAAAAGGAAATGAATTTCAAATAGTGAATATCCTCACATTATTAATAACATTAAATCTTTGCATTATAAAATTATTCAAGTTCAACAGTCTTTCTGAAAATTTATTGTGTTTTATCTCAAAATGATGGCTATATAAAACTTGTTCCGAAGTTTTTCATGTTTCTCTGTAAAACGTCGGCACTAAATACATATAGAAAAGAAGTAATTTTGATAAAAAGTTGGCACTTAATGATTGTAGGCTAAAAAGTCAGAGTTATGCAACATAATATTAGGTCTCCCTTTCATCGCAGAAAAAAACAACATTTTTTTAAAAGTTTTAACTTATTTTTTCTGCAGCAGAATGTTAAAAGCTCGAACAGTAACTAGGCTGGCATCTATTAAATGTTGAGATAGTAGTCACATAGACATGTTTTCCCGTATCTCCAAAAAACGTTCATCATAGAAACCGTTAGGGTGGACATGAAGGTGTTCCCTTTCTAATAAATACCTTAAAAATGTCCTATTGCCTAAACTAGAAAATAGAGAAGTTATTGGAGGACATATTGTGCATCCAACTCCTAAATTCTGTTTTTTAAGATTATACCATCAATCACAAAATTGATCGAATATACCTTACCATCGCAAAATCATCGCTTGTTTACAACATGGTATGGATTTTAATGACAAAAAACTTAAGACGATACTATTTAGATTGAAAATATTAAAATAAAATTCTTGTCTAATATTTGAAATATAATAGTAATAACTACAACAAGTAGTAAGCTGAACAAAATTATAAAATTTCCTAGATGAAATAGGTGTTAACCTAATTAATTTAATTTGAATTTATCATACAAAATGGATCAGGAAAGGTTATACATAAAACCGTATTTTTTTTTTTTTTTAGTTTCTAACATTGAATATATTATATTAAGTACTAGTTATTCTATGTAGCCTATTAAAATATTTACTAATATATAGACATGCTCAAGTTGGAATGGGTGTGTTTCTCTCCATTATTGATTCTCTGACCGTAAAAACTTCTTTATACAGCACATAGAGGCCATTTTGGAGCTGTTTTACTCTGTTCATTTGTTATGTGCATTACCCCAACCTGGCACTTCCACAGTATTTCATCAACTCAAAAAGCACTTCTCAATGTCTTTGTGGTTACATAACTTCTATCCTTTTAAGTTTTCAATGGCCATCTCCATGATTTCTGAAAGCAATATAAATATTCGTATGTATCTCATTATTTAGCGTTTGCCATCTTTAGCATATTTTCCCAAGAGAATCAGGATATTCAGTAATATCACTCTTGGAGTGGAGTTTTGTACACAACACTGTTTTGTTTCTTTTGATTCTTCAATCAGAATGATAATAATAATTATCGATTTAAAATGCACACACACATACGCTCGCGTTTGTTTATATATATATATATACTTTTTTTTAGTGAATTTATTCTTAAGAACACTATGATTAATGTCTAAATTGTGCCGAATACCTGAAGGCTCCTCAAAGTAGTGCTAAAAAAAAAAAAAATTCAGAAACTATGAACCGTATAAAATATTCCTGATCTGAGATCGTTGGCTGCCCTGAGCTCAGTAACCTGTCCGGTATCGTGGGTATAGTTTTGCTAAAATGTTTTAATTGTCTTAGGCCAGCTCTGAAGGGCCTTCGGATATTGGGCACACTGTACTCATTCAAATGCCTCGATATCATTTTTTAAGGCCCATGACATAGGTTTAAAACATAAAATTTCTTGTTTATGCATGTAATGGGCTACGAGTTAAACTAATTATAATAATAAAACTACAGCCCTTATGAACTGACAATAATTAACAAAAGTTCTTCCAGCTAAAGATAAATATTGTACAATTTTAGAAGAGTGCTTTACAATTATTACAAACCCATTGAACGTTTATCACTGAACTACCTTATAGCGATCTGGAAAATCACAGTAGCTTGCAGTTATTCCAGTCACAGTTCTGACTCATTGATCCTTCTACTGGATCCCGCAATGCAGTGGGTTAAAGATCGTTCTGAGCTTTCTTTAAGAAATGACTCCAGAAAACCTGTCTGTTGAGTCTAGGATACTATCTAGGAAAATTAAAAGAACTTGGCTCCTATGATCTTATATTCTATATGCTTGAGCTCTTTATGGAGTGCATTACAAATTCATCACTATAGTGTACTTACTGAATATACTTAATCCTACTGCACATATGTAGTTTTATAACGCCCAGTTACCCTATAAAAATTGAAAATTTTCTATTTCACTTTTGTTTTATCTTTAATATTTCTCATTGATAAAAACTATATAAATTTTTAGCCTTCAGGAATAAAGCCACCAATTTATAGCAGATAAATATTGACTAACGGCCATGTGCAAAATCTTAAATACTTAATTACATATATTATTAAAAACCGTATTATAGAGTTGCCATTTGATGTAATTTAATTATAATTATATTGCATATTATCTAAAATAAATTAGGATGGGGCGTAAATGAGATACAGAGCAACATCGTCTGATTTTTTTTTTTTTTTTTTCAGATGTACCCCAAGTACCATTCTCTCGACAAAGAGTATTGGATGGGACATCATGTCTAGCGTCATGCTAGAGCATTTCTCTTGTGACCTGGAGGAGACGTTAATCCTTGTAAGTAATAGTTAAGAAGTAAAAATTAGTCTTTCATTCAATCGAACTACATCGACATTTATAGGAATTTAGAGACATATTTAGATGTTTAATTCTTTAGCTGAATTCCTCCACCAAGATGTAGGATACCTAACATTTATAAAAAAAAATACTTTTTTATATTTGAAACAAAAATATCCACATTTCTGAATTGAAGGAAAAGTTTTAGTTCGTGTCCAAAATATTTAGCTTCGTCAGTGAGAGGGGAAAGTTATCTATCAGATGGGAAAGATTTATATTTACGTTAGCAGAACCAATATCATTTTATATTTTATAATATTTTTTCAATTTCGAATTTTTATACTTAAACAGTTAGTAAATAGGAAAAATACTATAAAATTATTAAAATTTGCAAAAATATAAAAATCTTTTTCTTAAAGATATTCAAACTTAACTTCTAAAGTGTCAACTATGTAACGTAAATTTCACTATTAATATTTTCCTTATATATAGGTATAATAATACTATAATTAACGACTTAAATATATTTTCTAACATTAAGTTCAAGTGATTAACAAGTTCATGACTTTGCAGTTGGCTTCTGTTCGTCAATGCTAACCCCTAGACTTCTTACAAAGAATAGAAATTGGCTTCTAAAGTGGCACACTATCTTGGACTGATCTACAACTGTGATAAAGACTATAGTATATTCAGACTAACGGTTAGGAAAGTTCTATTGAGCTGATATCGCAATTCGAAAGTAAAGTAGATGAAAGTGATAACTCATTATCATTTCTGAATGGGTTTGATTTCATTTTATTCGCTCGAGTAAATTCAAGAGAAATCAGTCCTAGTAAGCATCATATCGTTTCATTTCCTCATTCATAAAAATCGAAGAGAGCTTTTTTCTGGATTTTATTTCATTTTTTTCCCTCAAATACATCGGAAATCAGTACTGATTGAGCTTGATTTTATTTTATTCCCTCAAATACATAGGAAAATCAGTTCTGAGTGGGCTTGATTTTATTTTATTCCCTCAAATAAAAGGAAAATTAGTTCTGTTCGAGCTTGATTTTATTTTATTCCCTCAAATACATAGGAAAATCGGTTCTGATTGAGCTTGATTTTATTTTATTCCCTAAAGGAAAAAAAATTAATTTGGTTCAAAATTTTATCTTAGTAAATTGGTTCTAGAATTATTTTTCTCTGAATGTTCTTAAAAAAAAAAAAAAACATGAAAGTTCCTTGGTTAGTTGGGGGGAGCATTTTTGAAATTTACGTAGACTCTAATTTTCGAATAAGAAAGACCATAAATTTTAACAAGACCCCTAAGGTGTTTCATCCCTTTATTCCAAGAGGTATGGAATCTACAGTAGGTGGTACATGACCGATGGGACACTGTATAGAAAAATAAATGAGAATTTGCGTGCTTATTTTATTAAAACCTACAATTGAGAACTTTTTTTTGTAGCCATATCTCTATGAGTTTCTCTGATATCAATACATCACTACAAGCGTCTGGAGTAGCGCTTACATGTCTTACTACAAGGGATGACAATTCACTTTGAGGTAGAATTGCGCAAGCAGCTCATTCTGCCACCGACTCTACTCTACCCTCTCTATCATACACTCTTTAATGTAAATAATCTATAAGGTTATTATGACTACCAATGAATATAGAACTATCATACCTTCTATTATCCGTCTTCATTTGTTTCTGCAAACCATTTTTCTGTTGGGGAGCGCTTTCGGACATTATCCATCCTCGTGGCCGAATACATGTGTTCACCGTCACTGTCTGTATTCATATATTATATAGCATTCAATAGCATATATATATAGCACTCAAACATATACTCCAGTAAATGCTAGTTATGTATTTATAGGATCGGCAGTTGAATACAGACAGTGACAGTGAACACATGTATTCGGCCACGAGGATGGACAATGTCCGAAAGCGCTCGCCAACAGAAGATGGTTTGCAGAAACCAATGAAGACGGATAATAGAAGGTATGATAACTGTTCAATGCCCTGAAGGCAATAGACGTGAAGTGTGCAGGAAGACTGAAACTTGCACCGATCAGCTTCCTGGACAATGACAAATGTAAATCCAGTAATTGTGCGCATTACCTTTGATATCCACCCACTGTCTCCTCGGAAGGTTGAGCAAGGGAGACGGGTACTTACTCTCAAGCATTACTCCTTCCCAGAACACATTAGGCCTCAGTAATCTATGTGCGATGCATACCAAGGGAATCATACTCTGGGAACATGATTACTTCATGTGTTATTTATTTTCCTACTTGTTTCTTCCAAAGAAATTGTTTTAATAATTTATCTTGGAATTTTTCTTTCAGTATTGTTGCGACTTCAAAACTGACAACAGCTTTTGCGCAGTAGCTAGAGCTATATAAATGCTTCACGATTCATATTAGGGAAAATCAAACTAAAATGTAATTACATGTAAATTTTAATAATCTTCTTGAAGAGAAGTACATCCTTTTTTTCAGAAGTGATGAGAAATTCAAATGCAGAATGTTTTCTCTATTTTAAAAAGTGAAGGGTAAATACTGATAAATACACTGAAATACTTAATTTTACATGTCTCCCTTAATATGCTCATTTCTTTTTTTTTAAATTGATCAAAGGTTAATTAATTCTTATATCTATTATTACTTTCTATCTATAATTAAAAAAAATAAAATTATAACTTATTAAGGGAGACTGGTATAATTATGTCTTCCAGTAGGTTTATCAGCCCCCTCTCTTTTTAAAATAGAGAAATCATTCTGAATTAGAAATTCTGCTTAAGAAGAACTACAAGATATGACAATGTCACATCATGGTACTTGTTTATCTTGGAAAGTTAAGATCTCTTCATACTCTCCCAGTCGCCCTAGAGTCAGCTTTAATGGTCTTACTTTTCCTCATTCTTCTTTTAGATATTTGCAATCAAATCAGTAATGTTTTAAGTAAGTTGATCTAAATTAAATTTACGCTTTCCAGTCGAGTCGAACTTCCATGTTACAACGGTAAACCCAATATATTGATAGTCAATATAGACATAGAAATAGACTTTATTTTTAAAATAATGATATTAGTAGTCGTATGTAATCCCAAGTTTAATTTTATACTAGAAATGCAAAGGGAGCCAAATAAAAAATCTTACTACCTCAGCTGGGACTCGAACCCAGGTCTCCTGCTTTCCGGGCAAGTATGCTGGCCACTGCACCACCCAGAGCAGGCTAAATAATCTCTTATGCACATTCTTCCTAATTTCACGAAGGATATAAAGCTCTTTACTTTCATAACATGAGGCGACTTTAGAAAAATAAATTTATTCTTCACCAATCCTACTTAAAATAAAAAATAAAAATGTTTGTTAAAAATTTTAAATTTTAAAATAGAAGTACCGTATTTGGTATTTACTCTTCTATTTGCAGTACGTAGAATGAGTTCGTAAATGTCTGAGACCGGTCCAATGGGTTGGAGGGTTTAGAGATATATTAAATAAATAGCCTTCAATGAATTCCTTAATATAAGCATTGTGAAAATATTTATGTATTATAATATGTGTTCCATGTTAGAC
>KZ808096.1:61206-71678 GCA_000696205.2 Oncopeltus fasciatus | reverse complement strand
ACAATTATCATCATCAGAAATTGCTGTGTCTGAGCTCTTGTAGTTCATCATTGCACATTACACAGATCTTCTGAAAGCGCAATATATATGATTCTTAGTTGATGCCTTAAACATTATGAATTCCTAAATTGTGCTCAATTATAGAAAGTTTTGAATAAAGTCCTTGTACTTTTATGTTGGATTCAACTTCATAACGAACCTGAAATAGGACAGAGATGTAATAAAATAATTTCTCGCTGAAGAACCGCATTTTATTGTAGAAAGTGCTTTTTATTAGAAGTTCTTTTTATATGTTCAATGTAATATAAATGGTGAAATAGGTCTTTGGGACAATAAGGATAACACAAAAAAAAAAAACGTGAAGTAGTTACACAACATTATATTGGCTGACAATGAGAAGAACGATATACATTTTTAAAAAAACAAAAGAGAACAACATTAAATTGAATAATTTATTGTTTGTTGAAATGACATGGTCACATAGGCACCTCATCAATAAATTTTAGATGTTTTGTTCTTTGTTTTTTAACCAAAATAAGAAGAAATTAATGATCTTCTTTTTTTTCCTAATTAACAGCTCTATGAACACTATTGTAATTAGTTCATTAACTATGATAACCCCTGCTAGTTATTTATGACGTCACTATAACCTGTTTGAATCCCACGGGTTCTATGATCCTATCTACTAGACATTTATGTGAACATGATTGTGTGTCTTCCAGCGCTCTATAGAACGTAATTTTCGGTTTTCACGAACAATTTCGAGCAAATAAGCTTCTCTCTTTAGCGAAAAAAATGGATGAATTATTTAACAGTTGACATCGTTTGAATTTAACAGCGAAACGGGTTGGGTTTAGAGGCTGGACAAAATTTAATAATTTAATATAATCGTTATTATTTGGGTTAAAAAAAACTTTTTTCGAACATAGTATGTGTCAAGCGTGAGATCCTTATATATTATTATATTATTATTATATACTACAACATTTTAATAAAAATTATATTGAGAAAGATATTTAAGATTTAAATTTTTGAGTTAAACTTGTCTCTAATTTTTGAAATATATAAATTAAAATCTATATTTATCTTGATTTTAAAGATTTAAAAAATGATCAGTTTTTTATTGAAATCTAATGATGAAGAAGGGTTTATTTGAAGACCAAATTAACGAATCATGGATTTTTCTTTTTTTTTTTTTTTAATGACGTGGCAGCCTGTTGGCCATTAAAGCCAGAGCAATTTTCGGGCTTGAACTAAAATACCTGGGATATGGTTTATTTATTTTAAGTATTGCGAGAGCTATTAGAAATATTTTTTAATTTTTTAAACCTTTTTTACATTCTGTTAAAAATAAAAACATTTTGTTATTCGATTACAATGAATAGTGCAAATAACTATTTGCATAGTTATTCCAACGAAACGTTGGCAGATAATCCTTTATTAAAAAATACATTTTTTAAATTTGTGAAAATAACATTCAATCACAATCATATGAGGAGAGAAGGTGACCAATGACACTTCAAATTAAAAATATTGACTATATTTTTAGCTTCTATATACAATTACTTAATTGAATACAGTGAGACACACACACACACACAAAACACACTCGTATACATATAAAAAATAAGTACAGGTGAGAGAAATGTAGTGAATACACAAAAAGAAACAATTTCGATGAGTATAAATTTTCGGGGAGATTTTTCGCCTTCTTCAGTAAGGAGAGATTTTCGAGGGAGCTTTATGGTCACATCTCAAAACTGTGTAGATGTTTAATTCTGCACTTTGAGAAGTGACCATAAACATCCCTAGACGTGATGTCGTGATTATCGCCCTTATGACTTATAATTTAAGTCGAATTGTCGGCAATTATAAAATAATTACCCAATAATTTTTGAGTATTTTATTTTTCTGATGCTGACCAAAACCCTGATTAATTTCTCCAGTATAATACTCAGCGGCCAAACAACTTCCAGCCATTATGATGTAAATTTCTTAATTTTCTGTAGTATTTGAAAAAAAAAAAAACAGAATTTCAACATATGAATTTGTTTAATTGATTTAGGAAGTGAGCAAGAATAGCTTGCTGAGAATCCTGTCTAACACTGCCTGGCTGAAGGGTTTTCTGGTACCTGCAGGGGTTTTCCTGTTCAAGGGTTTTGAAAAGCCTGTTTTTATAACGGTAAAGACCAAATGTTTTCTTAGGAGCCGATGTTCACCAATTGTGACAGTGAATAGTTCTTGTCCACGTCCAGAGCCTCAAGAATAGTAAAAAAAATTGACTTGGGCCCCAAACCTCCCTCGGAGATCTCTCCAGACATCACTATCGCCCTCATGATGACTCACAATTTAAGTCAAATGTCGGCAATAATAATATAATTACCCAATAATTTTGGATTATTTTATTTTTCTGATTCTAGCCAAAACCGTGTCTAATTTCTCTAGCATAAGATTTGACGGCCAACGATCCTCCAACCATTTTAAATTTAACATTTTTAGTATTTATTTTAATGGATGATCCAGATTTAGAGACATTTTCTTAAGTTTTAAATCTACCTTAACAACTTAATTTTCCTATGAGAAATGAAACACATTATTATACTTACAGTAGTACAATTCGCTTTCATTATACAAATATAATTTTTAAATATTTTTATTTGTGGTTTTATTTATTCCACGTAAATTATAAATAATTCATGAGAGGGAACAGAATAAAAAATATCTATCCGTCCTCGCAAGGAATCGAACCTGGATCTCTTGCTATCCGGGCCTAGTATTCTGACCGTTACACCACAAGNAGGGAATAGAGTGAGATATCTAGCCTGTCCTTGTGGTGTAAAGGTCAGCACACTAGGCCCGGATAGCAAGAGATCCAGGTTCGTTTCCTGGCGAGGACGGATAGATTTTTTTATTCTGTTCCCTCTCATGAATTATATACAAATATACTTAAATTATGCTTTTTATAATTTATTGCACTATGAAAATGCTAAATAATTACAAATGGAGAGTTTTTTAACCGTAGATATTATTATTAGATGATTATCTGCCAACGTCTCGGCTTACATTGTAAGCCATCTTCAGGGCAGTCATGGAAATGTGAACTTAGGGACAGGAGGTCCTCTCTCATCTTCATGATAAGCAGCCCTGAAGATGGCTTACAATGTAAGCCGAGGCAGATAATCTTTAAAAAAATACACTTTTTTTAAATTTGTATTTTTTTGGATCTACCTTGACCGAACCCCAACTAAAATCATCTAATACTATATAATTACATTCTTAACAGTTTACCTCCATGTATTTTTTAAGCAACTATTTGTGCAATTGAATCTACCGAATTTCGATCATTTTGATTGAAAGATCAAGTTTTGATGGTTCACTTAAACAATAATTTGTAGTGTACTTACTCCACAGATGTTCATTGGAAAGGTCCTTTTTTAAGTGTTGGCCTCCCATTCAACCACTTAGGGTCATGGAGGGAGGGGCTATCTACAGTTTCCACCCCATTTTGAACATACATGGCTCAGGACAAGTTTTCATTTATAGATAAATATAAGAAGGACTAGAACCTGCAGTGCGAGACCCGAACGGATTTCCTGAGTTACCCTGTCCCCTTGAAGAGGGCTTTAAAGTTCTAATGTTGTAAGTAAATACACTTATATATATATCCACAATTGTATTTTTAAGAAACCATATTCATTATTTGATCTTTTTTCGTTTTTGGCTTATATAGGTCGTGGGAAAGAGGGGTGGGGGTTATAGAGAGACAAGATTAATAATCGATCGTATCATAGTTTTCAATAAAATGTGTAGCATAAATATTGGATTTTTCTTTTTTTTTTTTTTTAATGACGTGGCAGCCTGTTGGCCATTAAAGCCAGAGCAATTTTCGGGCTTGAACTAAAATACCTGGGATATGGTTTATTTATTTTAAGTATTGCGAGAGCTATTAGAAATATTTTTTAATTTTTTAAACCTTTTTTACATTCTGTTAAAAATAAAAACATTTTGTTATTCGATTACAATGAATAGTGCAAATAACTATTTGCATAGTTATTCCAACGAAACGTTGGCAGATAATCCTTTATTAAAAAATACATTTTTTAAATTTGTGAAAATAACATTCAATCACAATCATATGAGGAGAGAAGGTGACCAATGACACTTCAAATTAAAAATATTGACTATATTTTTAGCTTCTTTTAGGTTCAGTCAAAAAAGATCTGTAAAAAATTTTCAAAAACCGCGTCATAATACATAACTTCTTAATTTCATAACAAGAAATGTGTCAGAGAGGTTAAGGAGACCTTTACAAATAAATAGTAGATGGGATATCGTATACTTTTTCATGATTACTATTCTATTGAATAGTAATCAATATTGATAATGCATAAATTATACATTTTCTTATCAGTACTTGAAATATTTGTTTCCCATAATCACAAATCTTTGAATAAATACGTTTAACATGTTTACAGAGATATAGTAGGAAGTATCCAGGAATAAGTTCTGTACTCGGCGTAGTCAAGGCTGATAACATAACAAGATTTATTGTCATCAATGAGATAAGACGTAGGAAGCATCTGAGAGTAATCGGAATATTAAAAGCTTCGTAAGAAAAATGCTTAATTCCGTTTTTATTTTTGAATTGCTGCATTCTTCTAGAACGTACAACTTCCTATCGCTGATGATAAGATTCTGGAAACTCATAAAGCGTCTCAATATCATTTCTAAAAAGGAAATTTTCTTTTTTTTTTGGAACAGTTCACCGGAAAGATCCAGTGATCATCGGAAGAGTGCCAAGTATATATATGACAAAGCAAATGAATTGATATGAAAGAAACTGTCCTACTTTTAACTAGCTACTATAAAAATATAGCCAGAGGTCTGAGCGAATTCACCTCGACCAACTCAGGGCACTGAAGATGAGGCATTAGCCTCGAAAGCGCTCTACGTCAAGGAGGAATATATGTATGAACTGTGGAGGTTATTGACCACTTCTTAATTATTTTACCAATCTTTAACCTACTTCAATATTTATAAATTAAAACTCATTATCTCTAAAACATATTAATAAATGTCACACAGGAGCTGCGTAATCCAAGAAGATTTTCCATGTTTCACTATTGATGGATATGAATGAGTGTAAATGACGAATTTCCAAAAATTTTAAATCTTATTATCTCCGTTATAATGGTATTACGAAAAAAATTATATGGAATGAAATAGGTGTAAAATGTCATTATATAACTTTTATACTCACTAAGATTGTTCAAGAAAAAAAACGCACATTGAGAAATAGCTTGTTCATATATATCACACACACACACACACACACACACATATATATATATATAAGAACAAGCCACTTGTTTAGGCGCATAAACAAAAGAAAATAATAGACTAAACGGAGAGTTTTTTAAAGATTATCTGCCAGGCAGATAATCTTTAAAAAATACACTGTTTTAAAAATTTGTATTTTTTTTTTGGATCTGCCTTAACCGAACCCCAACTAAAATCATCTAATAAAAATAATAGTCTGTTCCTTTCTACTTCTCTTTGCTTAAAGGTCGACCAGTTTTCTTTAAAATTTAAAGTTATTCTTTGTGAGTCTAAACTTTATGAATTATTTTGTTTTGTTTGTCAACCAATACATTTATATTGCTCTTAATTGTGGTTGCGTGTGTTAATTAATCTGTGGGATATATTTATATGTGTATGGGAGTGTTTATGAATATAATTTTCGAAATTAATATAATTTTATTAGAAACTTTGGTAAGTTGAATGGTGGACACTCAAAATTTTTTGTAAGACAATATTCTAAAGGAAAAGAATGTTCTTAGGAACGGTTGTTAGCTTTGGGTGTGTATTTAGTTTGGGAAAGGAAACATCCTCTAAAAAGCGTTTGGAACACATCTGGAACACATGTCTTACAGCCTTCTTGTGGAAGAAGTCTGGATACCATGGGCTCCAAACTCCTGTAAAGGAGTATATGTGTGCCCATGTGGGCCTGGGCAGGTAGGGGTCGGGTCCTTTGTGCAAGGGTAGTCCGCCCTCATTATCGTTTCGGTGCTATCCTCTTTCAGCTAGCCCCTAAACTATTATTTGTCCTCAGCTAACGGACACAAAGTCACGTTCTGGGCCTTCAGGCTGAGTCCTTAGGGCGTATTCCAAGCAGAAAACTGCCCCTTTTCAATCCCTGGCCAATTAGGGGTGTTACCTTTGTAAGTAAACTTTCGAATCCGTTTACAACTTGACGACTGAGCAAAACTTTGAGACTGACTCTGAGGGTATTATATTTAACTAATGGAGTAGGTCGGGTAGCTAAGTGGATCTACTTCCAGACTGAATTATCCATGTCCTACAATCCCTCGGGCGAAGTTCCATATTAATTGGGAAGTTTCATTTGGGAATTATTTAGTAGAGACCACTTTATCATCTAACTTCAACATATATTGAAGATGACAAGAATGAGGAGTAAAAAAAAACTTATGCTGGAGCAAAGTTAAGAAAATCGTTTAATAACGAACAGAGCCATTTATTAATTTTGAAAGCCTCATGCCAAATTTAACTATCTAACAGCTAATTGTTGCTTCTAGACGGTTCAAATAAACCTCCCACTTCCTAATTGTTAATTTTTTATGTCTAACTACTAAAACATCTGTTTTATCAATAAAAAATATATTTGAGCTTCATTATTCTAAACTAAATTTTTCGCCCGTTTTAAGTGGAATCCCACTCATATTGGTCCATTTAAACGAACTTAGTTTTTAGTTATTTAAAAGCTACAAGCCGAATACCATTAAGAAAACTTGAAAACTGTAGCCAGTAAAGCATTGACACAGAACAACCCTTACCCACGACTCCCTTTTTCATTCTCTACCAATGCCAGCTATTATCGATATCGTTTAACACTAGGCAAAAATAAGCATAAACACCAAATTTGGTTAATTTATTCTTAAAATTGCGAACTTTTATGTGCGTATGTAATATAATTTTGAACGGACCATATTTTAACCTTTTCCTATTAAGGATCGGTGATGTACTATAAAAAAGTTTCAAAGTTTGTGGAATGGTTCTATCATTAGCTTAATTAAAAAATTATTGTTTAAAGAAATTCTTCGGATATTCCTATTTTATTTTGAACATTAAATAACTTCTATAATAATATAAACTTCTCCTAATCTTCCTTCCTGACATTTCCCAATTAAGCTATAGACTTTGACGACCAGGTACCTTTATTTTCCTAATTTAGAGCAAAATTTGTCATTCAGAGTAATGGCAGTTTGCTTCGTATCTACGTCCTATACAAACAAATAGAAAATTGTATCAAAAATATATGAAATCTATTTCTATAGAAATTTAGTGATTATATTTAATAAAATCACACAATGTCTACATAATTGTATCATAGTTAAATATATTACATTATGTAAGAATGCACTATGTATAGAAATATATCATGGCACATATATTTCTTCCAGATCTAACTACAAGCCGTGTTTTTTTCATGATATCACAAAGAGAACGCACACAGTGAAGATTAATTTTAAATATAAAATTCAGAAATATTTTACACATAAATACATATTGTATGAAATTAGAGCAAATTTACACGTAAATAAAAAAAAATTGAATATAATCACTAAGGATTACTTCCTCTCTAGGGTATTGATCTGTGTTTGCCCATAGACGTGATCTGTCTGACGTAAAGTACAGTACTGGACTAAAAATGTGTGTTACCGTCTATCTCATCTCCAGAGTATATTTTTGCACAAGCCCTATACGTTGTTCCTTATGGGGTAAGTAGGTTCATGGTAGCAGAATGTGCCGTACAATCAGCATTCTCATCATCTTGTGAGATCTGAGTGTGTCCCATGACGTGAAACATGTGGAGTATGTTCAGTCTTAGGACTAGAATGTGTCGGGCAGTCAGCATTCTCATCACCTTGTGAGATCTGAGTATGTCCCATGACGTAAAAAATGTGGATTAAGTTCAGTCTTAGGACTAGAATGTGTCGGGCAGTCAGCATTCTCATCACCTTGTGAGATCTGAGTGTGTCCCATGACGTTAAACATGTGGAGTAAGTTCAGTCTTAGGACTAGAATGTGCACTGCAGTCAGCTTTCGGTCCTGGGTATCTGTACTTGCCACATTCAGTAAATTTTGTTGAGTAAGTACGAACATGGGCTAAGATAGTGTATATAAGTATGCTTTATCTTCAGTAATTTAGTCAGCGCTTAAACCACACAGTGATCTTGTAGAGTAAGTAGACAAATTAATTTATAATTTGCAGTTCAATGTGCTTCGCTTCCATTGCATTGATCTGCGTTTGTCCAGAGTAGCAATCTCAGTGGAGTATACGTACTTGAATTCAGATTAATTTAATTTAATCTAACCATAAATATGTTATTTATGGTTTTTATGTAGGAAGAACTGCCTTAAAATTCACTGTTTTATTTCAAAGAAAATTTCCGACAAATCGTAATCTTATGCAAAAGTTAAATTAGCTAAAGTAATCAAGTCGTGGAGCCATAAGTTATATACTTTAAAAAATGTATTTCTTGTGAAGCACAAGTTAAAACACAACATTTTAGTAAGGCAGCAATAAGATGAGTAAAAATATTTTAATAAAATTATATCTGTATCTTGAACGGACCTTAATTTTATTTTCTACAATGCCTGATCGATAAAGATCTATTAAAAATTTTCAAAAGTTGCTTCATGGTGCCAACATGAAAAGCATGATTTTTCTCTGGGAAATCTGCTAAAACGTGTCTTGACTTATATGTCTTCTCAATCGGTTACCCACCATGCAAGTCGCACGTAGCAAAATGAACCGGAGCATCTTGTTTGTAATTTGATGTGAACATGTTTGACTTCAAGCAATGCTTGTAATGCTGATTCTTCCAGATCTGCGTCTCTTTTCTTACAACATGCTTCTTTTGCTGAGGCGATACGATGCAGGGTAGTCGTAGATAGTCAGCATCAAGTAGTGTTCTAGCTATTTTTTAACTTTAAAAAGAAAAAAAAAAGAAAGTACTTTAAACGTTAATGTCAATATAAGATTTTGAAACTTGCAAGAATGAAAAGACATCCAGCTATTGGTTTGCATTTACACATATCCAAACTGCAATATCTGCATTTTATGTATTTAACCTACTAAAATATATGATTTTTCAATGCTTTCTTTGCTATATATTATTATAAATTGAATTAAATTTAATTATATGGATTAAATTATAACGGGCCCTCCTATAAGTGCCTCAGCGATCTGGTGGCTAGTCACAATTTGATGGTTGATTTAGAGTCATATTCTTTTTTCTTTCTGGTAACCGCGGTTTCACATTTGTTCCTCGGATGTACAGTCTAACCACAGGTGCTAAGCGAATCTGTGTAGGACGCTATAACACAGTATCTCAAGGACTCGTCAACGTGAGGGATCCTGGATGAGTTTGTGCGTGGGTGGACTAGTCGGCACTGTGGTGGGAACTATACCATATATAAGGGAACTATACCATATATAATTAGGGACAATTAATTGTCTTAAATTCGAATTAATTTTGAAGTGAATCTACTTTTTCTTAATTTCTAGATTTAAACGACTAACTCAGATTCTAAACTCTGAAGAACCTTTCAACATACAGTTGCTGGCTTATATACTTAAGAAAATAACCTACTTTTTAAACAATTAATGCAAGGGAATAAAATAAAAAATCTAACTGTCCCAGCCAGCCAGCACTCGAACCTGGATCTCCTGCTTTCCGGGCGTGTACGTTACCATTTACGCCACCAGGACAAGCCTGATAAGTTATTAAATTCCCCGCACTAGTGTCGAGAGTCTTATGCTCGTCTTAGAGATGTTCTTATTGTCTACGATCAATAAAGCCTGTGCAAAAGGAAATCAGAATACGTCGAATGAAGCTAAGAGAAGACTAAGAATTTACGTCTAATTACCTATATTACCAAGAGCACAATTACTAATACTGGATGGAGGAATTGAAAAGGATCCCCTCAAACACCAAAACCAAGTACCTCCAAAATTCCTTTTGACTTCCTAAGTCAAGAATTCAATGGTAATCCGATTCCAAGTGAATATGACTTTTGCTTAGCCGATTGGCGTATTTAGGGCAGTGACATATGATACTGGACATATTCCTAGTAGCTTTCTTTATGTATGATGCTGCGACATTTGTTCGCTCGACTCATAAATATCTCCCTGCGGTATTCTGAATTATGCTCAGTTTTCTTAGAATTGGAAATAGTGTTCGGAATATCCATTGGAAGAATACTATTACCGCGAGCCCAGAAAACTCTTTACAACCCATCATTTCCTTCAGTATTCCATTTTTAATTTTTAGTTTTTACCAATATCAAATTTACTTAACAAGAGCAGTATTCACACACTGTTCTTGACATAGTGCTTATAGATAAAAAATAGGAAATCCAGTTATAATGATATATATATATATATA
>KZ808096.1:25869-37856 GCA_000696205.2 Oncopeltus fasciatus | reverse complement strand
AAATAAAATAGAAAAAAAAAAGTATTATTTCTGTATGTAATATATATAACTCTTTATTAAAACCAATTATTCTGTACATTTTCTATACACTGAAATTTTTGATGGGGTTCATTGTTGGCCTTGCTCGTCTACCCCGGGACGTAATCCATCCTCAGATAGGAGCCCAGGTTATCTGGCACCCATCTTCTCCTTATCCTAGGATAAGAAGGAGACTAGGCAGGGAGTCAAGGAGGGAGTGAGAGGGGGAGAAAAATGCCAGGCATTCATTCCCTTGGTATTTTAACTGAACTGGCTGGAGTAGATCCCTTGGCCACCTCCTCTTGAGGCGTCGGGGAGGGTGGTCGGGATGAACGTGGGATGCCAGGGAGAGGACTGGAGGATTTGGATGTCCTTGGATGTTTGTGTGGAACTTATCAAACCTGGAGGGGATGAGTTTGGAAACAAAAGGTACTTGTTTGTAGGGTGGTTTTATTGGATACGAAGAAAGGAGTGTTGAGGATTGTGCGAAGGACTTTGGACTGGAACCCCTGGATACATCTAATGTTTGATGGCTTCGCTGAGCCCGACAATTCAATACCATATGTCCAGATAGGTCTAATTAATGTTTTGTAAAGAGTTATTTTGTTTTCTATTGTTAATCTGGACCTGTGGTTCAGCAATCTGTAGAGTTGTCCAAAGCGTCTGTTTAGTTCTTGTCTCTTTGTCTGTAAGTGAGTCTTCCAGGTTAGTTTACTGTCTAGGTAGAACCCAAGGTAGCGGACTGTCGGAAAGATTTCCGTACGTAATACGTTCAATTTATTACAACGTAATCTTTTCCGACAATTACAAAATTACACTCAGATTTTAATGAAAAAAAGGAAGCGATATAAATTGATTAACAATTTCTCTTACAAATGATGGAGATAGGATTAAAAAATTGGGGAGAATTATATGTAGATCTCAAGTAATAGCGGTGACCCTTGGTAATTTTGAAACCTTTCTTGGTAAGCATGTAGCGTCTGTGAACAGTGGGTGGAAATTACATTACAGCTAGAAGGCTTATTTAAAAGAATGAATTTGGACTTGAGTTCAGAGAGGCTCGCTGGCACCAGAAAGAAAATCAAGCCAGACTATTGCTTAGGTCGAGAACATAGATACTGAATAATAACTATCTGTCACCAGCCCTGTAGACGGCATATTATAAGCCGAAACGTTCGTAATCAAAATTAAATGTTGAGTTTACAAGTGTGGTCAATTTTTTCTAACGACTGACAACCGAGCCCCTACCAAATATCATAATAGTTGTTATTTTATTCAATAAAGAATTTCTTGATACGCAGCATAGTATTTTTTATTTATTTATTTTTTTAATAGAATGGTTCAAATGTTGGTGTAACTTAAGTCAGTCTTGGCGTTTGCCATCAAGGAATGAGAAAGGCAGAAATCAGAGCCTCGCCTGGGAACCTCAGTTTACCTAAATATAGTGTCTGTGGTTTCGTTTGTCGAGTGAGCTTCGTCTGCCGCAAACAGACCCCTCTCACCTCAAAGGTGTATCTTTTATCTAGCCTCTAACAAACACCAAAGAATCCTCAGAACTTCCCAAAGGCAGTAATCTAATATTTAATCAATTAGCTAAAAAAAAAATAAAATAAAACTAATAGCAATTAGTTGGAATATTTACTTGGCGTTTAACTTTCTGAAATTTATTAACTCGCCTCGTAGAAGCAGCGTTTGTTAAGTAGAAATCCCATTTTACATTAAAGAAGAGCTTAGATTAGAGTAAACGACTAATTTATTTTAAATGCTGGAAAAGCCAACAGGGGTAAATGTATGATCACTAAGTCTGGTTCTAGACTGCTCTGTAGAGAACAATGGGGAAAGCTGTAACATTCAGAGTTATATCTGAGGTAAATATCATATATTTATATGTATATAAATAACATTCATAAAACTGTTTTTAACAAATAATAATCGTTAGAAAAATAAATTAATTTTTAAAATGTCTATATTGACGATTATTTAATTTTGCCTTCCTCTAGAAGGCACCCAATCTTCCACAAATCCAATTTTAGCTGAAAATTATTTCATTACCGATTTGCAGTAAAAGGAATAAATAACGAATTTGGTTTTTAAAAGAAATCCTTATTTATGCTTTTTATTTCACAAATCTTGACGTTACATTTTAAAATATTATCCTCAATATGAGTGTTAAGTAAAACTTTTATAGAAAATAAATGACTGTTCAGAGCATCTGGCTAGTGATTAGGAAACACGGTTTCGAATCCTGCTCTGGCTAAAATTAAAAAAAAAAAATCTAAATGTTAGATTAATTATGGTATACGATTTCATGGTTTCTTTATTTTCAGGGTACTGATGATGTCTCAGGATGAAATAGCTGCCAAATATAAAATTAATAAAGATTGGGTGACTTAAGGTCAACTGATTTCGATGCAATCACAGCGTATTATAAAAAAAAAAAAGTCTTAAATGTAAGGAATCTCTCAACCACGACCATTAAAAAGTTTAAAGCACAATAAAAACTGTTTTCTGTGACTGAATCGTGTGAGACGTCCCTGGAGCCTAACGTCAGCAGAATCTCGAGTGTCTCAATGTAATTAGAACTAACCAGATCACTTGTCCTGCTTAGTTGAAACTAGATAATAAGTCATTTAAAAAATTAGCCTTATTTACTTTTATATCGATATCGACTCTTATCCCCTACATCCTCTTATAGATACCCCTATCTCTTATCCCCGTCTAAAGACATCTAGTTCTATATCCTATATCCTTCTATAGATATTTACTCATCTACCTCCTCACATCTACCTAGTTTGTAGAAAGCTTCTTGTATTACTCAAACTATAATTTAATAGTCATAAGAGGGAGAAAACTGGAAATGGTTTTGAAAAAAGGTTTTGTTAATAACTGTTCAAATGTGTATTTTTTATTTATCTATTTATGCCGTATGAAATCTGATAATGTCAGAACAGAATTTTTTTAATGTAAGTTAGGTCTTTTTTTGAAAATAAAAAATCTTTAATTCTTCACCAATCTTACATAGGAGAAACCAAAAATTATAATCCATTCAAAATGTTATTGCATAGGCCATGTGTATGCTATAGTTCTCGAGTTTTCATACCTGGTCGTTTGGTCCTTTTCTGAACCATAGATTTTATGTTCATCACCAGGGCTCGCCTTAATCGTAGTGCTACGATACTACCTTTGAGGGAAGTTTTACAATCTTTTGATATAGTCCTAAGCTTTCACATGTAACATGTAATGATCTAATATCTAAATATATATGTGTGCATATATATATATATTATTTATTTCACTTTTCAATCGAATTAGAAATCTGGATTGTCATACATGATCTCTAACTGTCTATTAGATGCATTTTAAGTACATATGTTCAAATTATGAATAATTGAGAATTTTTCCAATGATTTGAAAATCTTATATAGAATAAGGGAAGAATTAAGACTTTTTGTTCAATATTATTGATTTTAATGATCATTGCCACTTGAGCTGAAACATTAAAAAAACCCATTAATATGAATTTTCCAAACGTAAAAATTCTCATCAGAGGGACCAACCCTAAGAAACGCGTTCTTACTCAATGTTGTCCATTTTTATGGCTACAAAGAATATTATGTATATTCATAAGTCATATCGACGTCTACTAGAATTGCCTAAAATGTATTGCAACCAAATTTTTATTCATTAAGAGAGACTATAAAAAATAGATATTTAATTTGGTTGTGGTATTTTATCCCACGTAAATTTCAAACAATTAATGAGAGGGGATAGAATATAAAATATCTAACTGTCGTTAAATATCTAAATATCTGACTTGTCGTCAACTGAGGAGGGTAAATACTATCCCAAGAGTACTTCAGAGGAATTTACACACGAACAGAAGAGGAAATGTATTTTACAAGATTTTTCCTTTTTTCACGGAAGCCAAAAACGAGAAAATCATTCTCATGAATTTCTCTACGATCTTTGTAAATTAATACATACTGTGCGTATAGTAAGGTAAATATAAAGAAATTCCAAGGGATTCATTAAATATTAAATTTAAAAATATTTTCACTAATACAGCTTGTGAGTATAAGCGTATGTGTTTATGTGGAATGTGTGTGTGTTTTCTAGGAAAATTTACTCTTTATCATTCAGTCAAACAATGTAGGATTTACGACATTAATGTTTCACATAATCTAAAGAGTGTACTAAATCAGATACCACGAATTCTATTAGCTTTAGGCGAGATTCACATATTTTGTTATCATTATATTAATATTGACAAAATACCTTAAATTCTTTCACTTAAATATTACATAGCGTGTTTATTGTTGATACACTAACTTTAGAATAAAATTTCATAGGATGACCAAAGTCTCTGCTCACTGGTCAGGGAACTTGATTGACACAGACGATTCCAATAGTCTTGATTACATTTATAACACATTGGGTGATTTGTCACTATAACATGGTCAAATTCATGATTCTTTTCTCTTTTGTAGAACACGGGTTTTTTATTTATTTATTAACCTTTCGTTCCACCACTTTCGGTCATGGAGGAGAGGTTTTCTACAGATAGTCCCACCTGGCACTAGAAAGGCTTTTATATCTCGATAAAAGCAAATCCTGGATGGAACTCGAACCTGCTGAACCTCATTTATCTCTCTCTCTCTTTTTTTTTTTTTTTTTTTTTTTTTTTTTTTTTTTTTTGCTAAATCAACTAGTAGGGTCATTATTGCCTGAATGCGGGTGAAGAGTGAGAAATACAAATTCGTATGTTACGTAGGAATGAAGGGAAGACAGAGGCCAGAAGAAGGACCGCGCCGAAACTGAAGGTGGCAACCGGACATCTCTCTCATGATTATCAACGCAGGCTATTGCGCGTGCTATAGTACATTTAGATGGAAGGCTTGGCTATGAAGTGCGTATGTGCCTGCTCCATCCGCAGTCCACCAAGCCTTGGACCTCACTATAGCCCATTTACTAATGTCGAACGAGTACTAGACTCTTAGCTAGTATTTAATGGTCCTCCCTCAGCTGGCGACCAAGCCACTACACACAATTAATTTAACTAAGAATAAATATGTTTTGTTCCAAGCAACTAAAACAGTTTTGATTTACTCAATTACCAAATGTCTTCAAAATAGATATTGAACCAAATTGTCTTTTGTAATATTTGTTTAGTGCTCTCGTTACAGCGACTGTAAATTTTGTACGAAGAAGTATGGCACTCCCATGAAGAAATTATCTCTGGACTCAAAAAACTTGGTATTAGCGGATGTTAACTATTTCATCGCAAAGTCATCAAGCAAGGGTAAGTTTTAGGCACCTTCATTTGTCCTAATAACCCGAAAATTAACTCTACTAAAAGCTCTACAAGTTCAAAAAAATGAACGTTTTTGATTAAAATTATTTAGCTAAGGAATACCACCTACATATAACACTGTACATATAATATCTCCATCTCTTAATTAGGATTGGTGAACTTAACCGGATACACATTAATTTATTAGGGACAGACCCTGAAATGCACTAATTAGAATTGCCTCACTTTTCTGGCTTGATTTCATTTATTTCCTTTTATCATAATTCATTAATTAAAAAAACAAAAAAACAAAAAAAAAAAAAAACAAGAATCTCTAAGCATATATCTAATGTTTATTTCAATTGAATAGTGGGATATTTATTTGGAGGGAGAACAGTTGTGCCGTAATATTGACAATGAGATCATATCGGCCAAAGTCATTGACGTATGAAAATCAGTTACAACAAACAAAGAAGCGAGTGTTGCACGGTAAATATGTAGTGGGTTTTCTCTCGGAGATAAACATATCGAGAGCATTAATTGACAAGCTTCGGCGCCGAAGATAAACGTTTTGATATCAGTAATTCCTGGAACAAAGCTATTGTTTTCTTTCAATATTTTTCATTATTTAAAATGAAATACAGAATAGTTTTTCCCATTACATGAATAGCTATATAAAATATGTGTTTTGATTCAATTATCAATGAGTCGAATTACATAAATTATTGATTACTCAGAAACTCGTTCATAGATCCACGATCAAACATCACTCCTGTCACCCCAAAAGGGGTCACATCATTATCTTCCATTTATAGCTGAGAAATATAATCTTTGAAAAAACAAAAACAAAACGACTTACACGACAGTAAGTCCAGATGATACTCACTAACGATTCCAGTTTTTTTTAAATATTTTTTATTTATTGCTACTCCTTTAAACTCATTAGAGTGATCGAGGGAGGTGCCATCTGCATTTAGTCACCCTATTCCAAACGCTTATGGCTCTGGGCAGACTTTTATTTCTGGAAAAAACTTGTCCAGGGCGGGACACGAACCCGGAACGGATCCTCTCGGCTTACTCAGTGCCCACCGATTCCACCTTTAAATTCATACTTTAAAAAAATATTAGTTAATGTTTAAGTTGAAAATGTTTTTTTAAATTTTATTTAAGTGTTAGCCTTACGTTCAACCACTTAGGGTCATGGAGGAAGGGGCTATCTACAGGTTGCCACCCCATTTTAAACACCCATGGCTCAGGACAAGCTTCTATATTATAAATAAAAGATTGACCTGGGCAGGATTTGAACCCGCACGGATCCCCTGAGCTAGCCTGGCGCCCCAATTAAAAATGTTTATTTGTGTTTGCCCTAGTTTTATTCAATCATTTGTCCCATCGATGGAAATTACTTTTTCCTCAACGTATATATAACCTCCCTCTCATTCAACAAATTTCTGAACCACTGTAAATAATTTACATAACTTGTTTGAACTTGATAGATTATGTGTGTGTTGGCCAGCCAGTTTCGCTTCCGATCTCGATCTGGGTAGCACTCCTTTTGTGCCTTCTGAATTAAAAGGCACATGTGGTGATGGGGGATTCAAAGTTCTTGTGTCGACAGAAAATGGCTCCAAAGGGCCAGAAGGTTCCTGGGACTCCACTTAATCGTAGGCTCATTTCTTACCTTGGACTCCAAGCCTTTACTATAAGCCTTTTCGAATACTCGAAATTCGTGAGCTCCATAGCGAGAATAGCCTATTGCACAATCCCTATGGAGAACCAGTTTTGTATGTACAACCTGCAGATAGACATCAATAAGTCTCTATTAATCTATGTCTATGAGAGCACATTGCAAGATACACGCTGTGCAGGATGTAATTTCTAAATAAATATTAAAAAAAAAAAAAAATTAATCGATGAAATAAACATTTATGAAGAAGATTTTTCCCCGTTTTTCGAATCTGTGAAGGAATATTTGAGGCAAAAAAAATAAGAATACTACCCGGGTAATTTGTGTTAAACGAAAGAGAAAATTAATTTTCACTTAGATAATTAATATTTTATAACTCTAAACTGTAAAGTTTGTAATCAAATTTTAGGTTACTGATAACCTCTTTTCTTATTTATAAATTGCATTCACTTTCATGTAAAATATTTCGTAATTCTATTACAAAGGAAAAAAAAAGTTATAATAAATGAAATATTACATGATGACACAAAATGATCAGTGACATCACTCCCAAATTAAATATGATCTATATTCCCAGGGGGTCTCGAGGCCACATTCGTTTATGTCGATGAGGAGGGTTATTGGGGTTAGAGTTGGAGAACAGATCCTGCACATGAGTTAGAGTGGTACAACTGATGAATTCGGTCAAGACTGAATTTAGTGGAAATGATTTCTTGATCAAAATTAATAATAAAGTCATGGTAATAGAGAAATTTTAAACATTACAGAGAGGAATTTGAGATTTTTCTAAGGATTTTTGATTGAAAGTATTAAATTATTTGGATGCTGGACAGTTTGTAGGCACACCAGAGTTCAACATCGTATGCCAAGATTGGTCGTAGTATAGTCTTGTAGAGTGCAAATTTATTATTTATTGAAAATTTTGAATTTCTATTCATTAATCTGCATAGGAGTATTTATTCTCGATTAAAGTTTTTTCTTTTAATTTTTGTACACTCGCTACAAGGTAAAAAATAAATTATTTTTCAGAAGTAAGAGAGTGTTTTTTTTTCTTCAACTAAGAATCAACTTGAACACATTATGATTTATTGATCTTTATTCTCCATTTACTGCATCAACTTTAGATATTTTAAAGATGTTCTACGCATGTTTGAAGCAATTTTAGGATCAGGGTGAAAAGAGAAGATAACCTTGTCAGCGATAAATAGATCTAGGAGAATACTTGGATGGGTAGGACTGTCAGCGGTACATGGGATAAAATGATAGGCACAAGAACATAACCTAGCGGAACATGAGATATAACATCGTAGTAATATGATATATAATCCTATCCGGACCCTAAAGAAGCAGTTAAATTAGTAAGACTTAAGCTTAATGCGAAGAAGGGTGGAATTGAGTTTAATAAAGATACTACTGTGCCAGATTCAATCAAATTCAAAGCTCCTGCTGGGAAATGCCCAAAAAATCTCCTGGGCTGTACTCTTTGCGCTCGAGGGAAGAGGAAATGTTGTCTACGACGCGAAAAAACTTGCTGGACAGTAAGGAATGCTTACGTTGGAAGTCAAAGTGGTGATCAGGTATATTTATGGATTCAATCGAAGCATCATTCGTTTTAAAAGATTTTTTTTTTCCTCGAAAATCTTAATTTAAAAAAATAATGCTCATTGGATAGTAGAATATTCTTAAAATTTGGTTTAAAAACTAAATATTAACTAAATTGAAATTATGTTATGTTGGAGTGCTTCACCTCAAATATAATATTTTAATTTAAAAAACAATCATTCACCTTTCCAAGAAAATAATAATAATACAACACAACAAGGTAACGCTTCGCAGTGTTTCAGTTTGAGTTTTTCCTCAAAAAGTTTTACTGACACACATGCACAAAGTACTTTGTCCATTCTCAATACAATGCAATAAATTAATTACATTAGGTATTTTATTTTCATACAATAAATTATGTAGACATTCGCAACCAGAAGCTGAGAGTAATTCTGCCCTTACGTGATTTTCAATATACATGTACATATGGGCTATGATTCAGTTTCCCCAGAGAAAAATCAAGAAAGATCTGAAGAAGTTTTTCAAAAGCTACGTATAAGACCAATATGAATAGCTCATTTTTCTAATAGGAAATTTACAATTTACAACGTCCTGATATCGACGGCTCTAAAAGAAACATTTTTTATTTTTCTTGGGATAAGACAGGTCTTATGTTTTATAAATTATTTTCATCAAAATGGTAGGTAGGTCTCCAAACATATATTTATTTTTTACAAAATAAAATAAAGCCAAGAATTTTAAAAATACCATAGGAAGCGACCATATTTTTTAAAATACAGGTTGCCACCCCATTTTAAACACCCATGGCTCAGGACAAGCTTCTATATTATAAATAAAAGATTGACCTGGGCAGGATTTGAACCCGCACGGTCAGGATTGCGAGACCCGAACAGATCCCTTGAGCTAACCTGGTCCCCCCCCCCCACATACACCATGATAGCAAAGTCAATTCTAGCGAGTCTTAAAGTGCGATGAGAGGTAGCATCGCGAGATCAGTGACAATTTTGCGGAAAGGCGAAACTGACGGGAAAACAGATCAATANAATCAGTTCTTTGCTTTAAAAAAATCTTTTTAGCAAATTTTCTTCTATAGTTTTGTATGAATATTACTTTTATATCGTTAAAACTGAAGCTGTGTGTATCTTATACAGCTTGTTTTTTTACTACCGTTTAGTTGGTATTTTTAGGTTATTTGTAAGTTTTTGTATTTT
Source organism: Oncopeltus fasciatus (assembly GCA_000696205.2). Taxonomy (NCBI): domain Eukaryota; kingdom Metazoa; phylum Arthropoda; class Insecta; order Hemiptera; family Lygaeidae; genus Oncopeltus; species Oncopeltus fasciatus. The sequence continues at coordinate 28,087 of KZ808096.1, read as the reverse complement.
TTAATTCTCCCTATTAATAGTTGCGAAGTTTCACCTGTAAATGTTATACTGCAATTTTGATATTTTATTTCGTATATTATTTATGAGTTTGTTATTTTTTTAAGGGCATCTTTGGTATGGAATATGTATTTATCTATTTTATTTATACTTTAAAAACCAATGTTTGTATGGTCGTATGTAGGAAAATGATATTTCATTATTTTACTGAGTCCTGGCATACAGTTTTGTAGAATATTATATTCATAATTTACATATTAGTTCCTGTATTGTATTTCTGGTATATAATCTTATAATATAGTCTTATAATTTTGTATGCATTCTGTCATGTTTGTCTTATTTTGTTTGTATTGCAGTTTTTTATAGCGATTTGAGCCGTTATCTTATTATAAGTCGTTATTTGTAGACTAATTTCGAGTCCTACCTTGTACTGTAGCCAGTGACAAATTGTCTACTTTTTGGAAGAAAGAATACCACATTTTAATTTTTTTTTTTTTTTTTTATTAGAAGTTTCCAATTGTAATACTATACACTTCAGTCTTAATTTATTTTCTGCATTCTATGTCAGTCAGCTTTAAAGCTTTGTTTATTATATATTTCATCCCACTTTTACCCTACTTCTATCCAAAACAAAGAAGTAATAAGAAATTGTATACTTCCTCGTTTGCATTTGACCACGTGAAACGTGTGCAGTAATAAATATATATGAGGATATCTGAGGATGAGGTCGAAACGTTATATTGTGAGAAATGAATGTATGCTTGGGGATATACCGTTTTCTTGAAAGTACGTAATTCATAAAGAAAAAAATTATTTTTCAAAATAGTCTGCATTATGAAAAAGTTACAGGTAACAAACTTACTCCAAAATTAATATTTTAATGAGATTTGTTAACTGTATGAATAACTTATTTTTAGGAAACTTGGTAAGGAATGTTATGTGTATTATTCTGAAAAAAAAAAAGTTTTGCTAATTATTTTTATATTTTAGCTGTTCTTAATTCCAGAGCCTTTCTTTTGGAGCAGTTAAACATTCTAATACAATAGATGTTTAGCAAACAAATCACATTTGCACTAGTAAATATAGCTAGTTTATACAAACTGTGTTAACATAACTGCTGTCTTGAATCTAAATATCTAAGCCCCATTTCCCATAACGGAGAACTTGAAAGGGTAATAAATTCCGGGAATGTCATTCAAAACTCTGGTACACCACAAATTAGAGATACCTGCATTTTTAGTTGTATAATTTTTTTTATGCTCGTTATTTCAAAAACTTTTTATTTCCTCTTAACTTGTCCAATTTAGAAATTACATCAGTGCCAGTCCTCATCAGTAGGACAACATCAAGTTTTATCTACTTCGAATCATATTGATCAAGCCAAGATTTATTTAACCAAGCCAATTATTTATTATCTAACATTTGGCCAAAGTTTTTTAATACCTATTATTTAGTTTTCAAATTACTTATTATTAAATATTTTAAGGGTAGTAAACCAACAGTTGGTAAACTAAAATTAAATCTTGCTATTAGTGACCTTATCGTAGCTCTTTTTAGTACAACAATCTTCTAAACGTATATAAGAAATAGGTTGTGAGGGGTGTGAAGATGAGGCACCCCTGCAAAAATCACTCTAAGAGGGGATACTTTAAGTAGTTTTCTTATTCATCATAACACTTCCGTATGTATAGCATATACAATTTTAAATTTAATAATTAACACTAGATATAAATACACCATAATATATAACAGGAAAAGTGAAGAGTAATAGAGAATTAGGTTTCATTAATAAGATCTTGACTAGCATATAATGCCATTTAAAGTAAGAATATATTTACGAGTTTACGGGTTTTGAGGCGCTAATGACCTATATTAGCCAATGCTTAAGTAATAAAAAATTTTTTTTAAATTTGAGAACGCGCTAAAAACATTGTGTTAAACCAGGCTATAGACTAGCCATTTCACTATCTCTGGAGTGGAATTACAGTTCTGAAATTTCTTCCAATGAATCATTTTGATATTAGCAAGCTTAATAAATTAATAATTATAATTTTAAATTGTGAGCTTTATGTACAAATAACTGGCATTTCAATATTAACAGTGTCAGCAGCATACACAAACACTTAGCAAAAGTCTTCAACATTTAATCTCCAGATTTTTCATTTTGAGAGTAGAAACGGTGATTTATTCTTTCTCACAAGCTGGAAAGGTACAAAAAAAA
>KZ808096.1:6085-25496 GCA_000696205.2 Oncopeltus fasciatus | reverse complement strand
AAAAAAAAAAAAAAAAAAAAAAAAAAAAAAAAAAAAAAAAAAAAAAAAAAAAAAAAAAAAGGCGAGGAACAACACATAAAGGCCAGGACCAGCCTTTATCTGAACAACATATTTCAACATCTTCTTTAGTAAACATTTTCCACCCTAGATAAAGATGTGAAAGTATGTTAGTTAATAAAAATCGAAAGAGAAGACACAGAAGGGGAGATTAATTGAAATGTAAATTTTTTTTTTCCCTTGCACTAAAAATTGTTATTAATTAACAAGGTTTGATAGTTGAAATTTAGTCATTTTTTTATTTTAATTGTTAACTAATATTTTTTTTCTATTAAAACATGAATAAAATATCTTATTTTATACCATATGACAATAGTGAGTATAATTATTATGTCACCTCAGTATCCTTCATTCCTTTTTACATGTTCAATGTAGTATTCTTTAACCATAGAATTCTATTATTTCACTTTAGATACTTTAATAGTGATGGTAGTTTGTTTGGGGGGGGGGAAGGTATTTTCGAACAATTGAAAAATTTTATTGGAATGAAAGATCTATATATAATGGAGGAGAGGTTTTCTACAGATAGTCCCACCTGGCACTAGAAAGGCTTTTATATCTCGATAAAAGCAAATCCTGGATGGAACTCGAACCTGCTGAACCTCATTTATCTCTCTCTCTCTTTTTTTTTTTTTTTTTTTTTTTTTTTTTTTTTTTTTTTTTTTTTTTTTTTTTTTTTTTTTTTTTTTTTTTTTTTTTTTTTTTTTTTTNTTATCTGGGATTCTCGTCCGATAACTCGAGTAGCCCTGGAACCTTATATATCTCGCTTTTAATGAATGGTTTTCGATCAAGGCTGAGTGTTCCAAGAAGCATGCACTGGCTAATTACAAAGAGAAGCTAAGAAGGAGTTAACTGTGCCTGTATGTGAATTGAACCTGGAAGCTTGTCCATATATTTCAAAATATATAATTTAAAAAAAAATATTGTATTAAATTAATAGAATATTTTTAAGCATTTTTTTTTTTTTTACGTTGATATTCGTCAACTTTTACCGTATTTCGGTTATTTATTTTTCCTTGAATTATTTTTCCGTATTATCTACATCAGTCTAGTGATAATCATCATAATATTTTATATACACATTTCAATCTTAATATTATTCAAGAATCGAGTCCTTTTAATCCAAAACCCTGAGAATAATCGCAAATGCTCCCTATTACGTATCCAATTCATCTCTTCTCCACGATCTTAATATTTATTTTGTTCAAGACTTTATTTCTTCCCGCTTCACCCTTTTCCACAGTAAGGATCCTAATCCACAGACCATGTCTTCCAACTCCAACCCCTACAGCCCTCCCCGACACAAACGAAGATGGCCCTGTGACCTCCTGCGGACATGGTCTGTAAATAATTTGGGAGTGGTGCCATTGGTCACCTTCTCTCCTCATGTGATTGACATTGAACGTAATTTTTACTATTCATTGTGATCAAATTACAAAATGTTTTTATTTAACAGAATGTAATAAATAAATAAAAGTTAAAAAAAAAATTATTCAAACACCGAATTTTAATATTTTTGAGGAATGGACTTAATTTCGATAAGAATGCCAAATTTTAACTACAAGAAAGTCACTGGATTTTAATGACTATATTAGTTTGCGAATAATATAATCTAAAGTAACTCATGATCCCGCGGTGTGCCGAAAGCTAAATATGCAATTGTTTATCAAAATAAACACCAAAGTGAGGAGCTAAATAAACAGGACGCCATGACCTGAGTTGCAGTGCCATCAAGGAAGAAGAGAATGAAGTCTGTACAAAGAAGACCCTCTGTAAAGGGATGATTCCCTTGATTCCCTTCTTGATAAAGTCAGACATTGGAGACCAGAAATACTTCTAAATAATAAAAAAAAAAAAAAAAAAGCAATTGTCGGCTTGCAGAGCAATAGTGCTTGCTATTGTGGGAATTTCTGGAATATTTTTAGCCAAGAAGTGCCAGAGTATGTCCTGGATTCATTTAAATCCCAATAGTTGTCTCAAATCTTTCTGCCCACCATGGGTTCGCAAGTTCTATGTGGGTGGATAGAACCTCATCTTCCTTTCTTTTCATATAAGTAAACATAATTTCTAATAATTGTAAACTTAAAAAGTAGGGTGGTCTAAGACTAAAGAAGAACATTAATAGATAAAACCTCTTAATGTCCATTATGCAGAAATAAGAAATAATTAAAAGAAAAATATAATATATTTAAAATAACAGAATCATGAACTAAAAGTATTGAGTGATAGAGGGCATAGGGTTGGTGATGTATTTAACGTACTTGAATAAACGGGGAAAGGTAAATTCAAATATGGGCAGTATGTTGTGGACAGAGGATGAGTCTGGTAGGATGAGAACTGTATATTTTGTATTGTAATTTTTCAATTGATAATGTAATGTTATAATAACAATTAGATTCATTCGTTACTATTCATATCATACGTGTTTCAATTATTTATTTTTATTTTTATGGCTTATTTCATTTTAGTGAAACCCGATATAGCGTTAATAATTGAACGGAAAATTTAACAAAAAGAAAACTTTTTTTGAGTTTAGCACACACACACACACACAAACACATCTTTGTGTGTATATATGTGTGAAAAATGGTTTGCTAAAATATATATTGAGACTCATGACCACCTAATCCTTTTAAAGTTTAATTTTAAGTATTAAGAAATAAGGAAAAAAAATTGTTAGAACTTTTAAGTAACTTAATAATTGTTTAAACAATTAATCTGTATTCATAATATACAACGCTTATAATCCTATGTTAATACTTTTTTTTTTTCAAATGACCTAAATTTTTTACGTAGCATTGGTATGCAAAATGCTCAGCACGTATTAACTAACCGTTTTGAAACAGCCTAAATTTTAAAAAAAGCATTTATATAATTTCATTAATTTTTAAATGAAAAAGAGAAATAATATTAATAACTTGATATTTATACAATATTAATGTATTTTAATATAATAAGCACATAATTCGAATTTCGCACATGTTTCGCAACATAAACAGACTCAAACCATCCTCTGGCTAGTTTTGTTTTAGTAGATTCTATTTTTACTTTGAAGTTTTCAAGTTACTGAAGAAATGAGAAATAATAAATGAGTCTGTTTTTTTCTGGCCAGATTATGTTAGATTTATAAATTTTAACTGCTTGTACTAGAATGGGTGCACTGCATTTCTCAAGAATTTATTTTTAATTTGAAATATAATTTTCATTACACTTATAGGACACAATTTCCTGACAGTTAAGAGTTTCTATGGGGAAATCGTATGATTCACCACATACGTGTCTAAAATCGTAAGTCAAACTTCATATTCTGTTATTTACCAGTTAAGTATATCCGTTCCATCTTAGTTTTTCATCAACAAATACACCAGAATACTTGTATGAAGGATACTTTATTGGTACTCATACTTCAATGAAATATTAAAGATACCTATAGATATTGGTTAAATATATATTTAATATATACCGGAAAGATATCGATGCTCTCTTGAGCACTGTACAGGAACATTTTTCATTACTACTTGCTTCGAATGCTACAAACCTGTATAAATAAAGTTAGGTCAGGTAAAGAATTTATCAATCAATCGACATATTTTGCCTATGGCAAATTCAGTGCAAGTAGTTTCTGATTAAGCAGCTATACACAATGCTCAAACACCATGACCATAAATTAAGTCTGTAGTAAATAATCCATTAGTATATCTTTTATTGTCTCCTTCTTGGAAAAAACGTTGAGAATTGAAATGGGCCCCTGATTATTGAAGTCTTCTTACGTCTCAGGCTTAAAACTTACTCTGTTTTTTTAATACACCGGAAAAAAAAAATTCTTGAACCAGATTCAAGGTCATGCAATATATATATANCTTACCTGAAAAAAAGAGAAAAATAAGTTTTATTTTGTATTGATACTCTGGTTTTGTAAACAATAAGACAATTACCCTTATATTTTGGCCTTATCTAAGATGGATGTATAAGAAAATGAATGTGTAACGGTAGCAAATGATTGTTCTCGCCTTTCTCGTGGGTTAGGCTCTCGCTAGTGTAGAGGGAATTGAATGAGATAACTAGCGCGTCCTGGTAGCATAACTGGTAAGTGCACCGGCCCGGATAGCAGGAGATCCAGGTTCGTTTCCTGGCTGGGACAGATAGATTTTTTTATTCTATTCCCTCTCATTAATTGTGACAGAATTTACGTGGGATAAAATACCACAACCAAATTAAATGTAATTTTCCCAAGTGCAAAGGACCTTTGTATGCACGTAAAGGTTGTCCAATACAAGCGGGATTAAATGATTTTCAGCGAAAAATCGATCTGAAAAGGTTAGGGGAATAAGTTTTTGACCTACCTTTTTACTTATAACACCTAACAATATTATTACACTTTTGACGCGACAAGAGCGGTTAATGTGTGGTTTTTCATTTTATATCTATTCGATATTAAATATTAAATAGATTTCGCTCATTTAAATATCTTTAAAATTGAATAAGTCTTTACATCTTGTTTCCCTAACAGCAATAATACGTACTCGTCAAGTGAATTTACAATTCGAATTCTGGAGATCGGAGGCTTCAATCCCATTCTTCTCTGCTTATTCGTTAGGTAAGAATAAAATGCTATAAATTCTTATTAAGTTTAGTTAGTTCTTCAGAGAATTACTTAAATATTTAAGAATTTTACGAAATCAGACGTGTATTCACTTTTCAAGTTAGTTATCCCTTTTTTCAAATATATTTTTGTGCAGGGTTCTTCATTGCACACTGAGTGAAATTGATGGTCGTAGAGGGACTACCGTGGTATTAATTATTTGGTGCCTAGGAATTGGTATTGGTGCTTGGCTGTGACTTTGCTGTGTGCTGGGCAAGAAAACTGGGACAGGTATCTTTTGATGAGGATGGAAGCGCAGGAGACCATAGTCTCCAGGAAACGGAAGTTCAGTAAGTAAAAGGAAATATCTTAAAGGGACAAATAATATTCCTTGAATATGTTGTCCATTAGATATAATAGACATTAATTTAAATAATTGTATTTTTAGAATGATAAGACATTTTATTTAAAGGATCTTCCATATAAAAATATTTTTTAGGCAAAATATCGCAAAAACCAATATTAAATGAATTAAACTTTTCTTGTGACTTTGTGGTTAAGACATTAGACAAAGTTATGTCTAAATTTAGAGATAAATATCTTCTGATGTATCATCAATGTTGTCTACCTGTATTAGAATATAATTGCATATTGCATTTATTGCTGCAAGTAAATTTTCAAAGGTAAACAAGCAAGGAATTTTTTTTTTTTTCCCCCATTGGATAAACAGATGAATTTAACATTTGAAAGGCTTGATAATAAGTGTTATAAAAAAATGTAGTCCATTAACACACATGTAAAATCACCAAGGGATAAACTATTTTTGACCTACGCCTACTTCTATAATTAAGCAGACAAAGCAAAATCTCAAGCATTATTAGTAAATCAATAAATCACTTATTATTATTAGTACTTGCAAACCTACCGTTTACCAAAATACTTTTTTTCCAAAAAAATGTGAGCAATGATATATTGTTAGCTATAGTGTAATAGTGTAAGTGTAAATAAATAATAGTACATAAGTGATTATTGACTTTCTTGATCTCATTATTTAAAATCTAAAAACTCTAGTGTGTAGTAATTTTTTAAAGCGTTCCATTAAGTCTTAGTCTAAATGAATTCTGCATTTACCTATACCTAAGGACACTTAAAAAANAAAAAAAAAAAAAAAAAAAAACCTACTGTAAAAATACCACCAAGATCAGGATATCATAGGAAGAACATCCCTTATATGTGACTCTTGTAATCCCCAGGTTCCTATTCATGAGATACTAATCCTCCCAGTTGTTACGATGCATCTCTAGCGGGTCTCGGTCCTCATCAGGCCTCGGAAACTCCCTAAACGGATCTTAACAGAAAGAAATTTTAGACTTTAAGAGACAAAATTTCACAATATACTACCACTGCTTCTAATTCTGTAATCTTCAAATTTTATATGCCTAATAGAAAATAGACCATTGTAATCGACCTGGAAAATCAAAATCATAATTGCTCTTTCTCAATATTTAGTGCTTTAAGTTTTAAGAGTTTTGAATCCCAAAATTTAATATATAAAAAATGCCTGTCCATCATACTCAATCAACCCCGAGAGTTAAATTAAGGGTTTAAAACTGATTTAACAACCATTTGGTTATGGTGCTCGTCCTGGGGTTACAGTGATTAGAAGACAAACGCATTAAGTTTTCGCTGCGTCTCCAACCTCCTTTTAAAGGAAGTAATCAAACCCTTGTATTTCGGTGGGCGGGTAATTTTATTTTATTCATTGTTTATCTACTGCTGTAAAGTATAAAAACTATAAACCAAAAACTCTCATCTAATCTCCAAAAATCTTTGAATGTATGTTGCACACAACCATATTGGGTACTCAATAATTAATTATAAGCGTGATCAGAACAACGTTTGAGGGGTTAGCCTCTAGGTTAAAATTTTTAAATATCTATAACTTAGAGACGGCTACGCCTATCTAGTTCATGATTTTAACCTCCAATCTTACTAAAATGATACATGGAAAACTATATTTCACTTCGCGATGTTTTCGTCTTTTATTTTCACTTCATAGGCATTATGCCTTATACTAATTGTTATTGGTTTCTCATTTTATTTGTTTTAAACTTTTCACAATGTATAAAATTATCGAAAATTTTTTATTAAAATAAATTCTTAAACAAAATTAAAACTTTTGTGGATTGGTTTTACCTTTTTTTTTTTAAATTTTTAATAAAAATAATTGATGAATTATATTCTCAAATTTCATGGAACTGCAGTTATCTTCGGATGGAGTTATCTGAACCAGAGGATTTCTAGAGGCATGTGATATGTTTTTATCTTGAGAAAAACTAGAGCAAGTTTGACTTACTGGTAAGGTGGAGCTGATATGAGGTGAAGATGAGGCGGGTAACTGAGGCTGTCTGGTCAACGGCGAGATAACGTCAACTCCCGAGTCCATGCGCAATAAATATCTCTACGCTGAAAGAGCGCATGCAGGGCAGGAACAGAAAATCACCCTGACTACTATGGACTCTGTGTTCGTAGTGGTCAGTGCCCTTCACTTACCTCGTCTTAACGCCTTCTCTGTGACCTCTGCCGACTGACTATGACCCCACCCGGTGCGATGAGACTAAATTCCCACAGAGATTTCTTCCAGTTACCTGTACCTAATTATTCTTACATATGGACTCCATTTTTTTTCTTTTTTACCCTTGCAATATTTGCCTACATATGAGTGTATAATAGCTTTTCATTTCATTGTATCCTTACTCATTGCTTATATTTATATTCGTTTGTACTTAGATACACTATATATATATATATTTACAATATTTTATAATTCTATACACTGCTGACATCTCTACACATCCAAGTACCCACTTAGCTCTATTTGCGGACGACAAAGCTATCCTATCCTCCCATCCCGATCCTCTGCTTCTGAGAACCTAAAAGATCACCTCGAAAAAAATCAAACAATGGTGTGGCAAATGGAGAAATAAAATCAATGAACGCATTGTTCAAGTTAATTACCAACTGCGGAAAAAAGACTTCCCTGAAATTGTGAAATTTAACAATATTCCTTTACCGCATTCAAATTACGTTCGTTACCTTGGGTTCCATCTTGACTCATGACTTATGTGGGGAGAACATACTAAAATTAAAAGACAAGAACTCAATCGGCGATATGGACTTCTATACAGACTCATGAATAAGAAATCCAATCTTACAATAGAAAACAAACTGACGCTCTACAAAACGTTATTACGACCAATCCGGACTTACGGAGTAAAAATCTTGGGTGCCGCCAAGCCTTCCAACATCCAAAGAATCCAGTCCTTTCAATCCAACACTCTGAGAATAATTGAAATGCTCCCTATTACGTATCCAATTCATCCCTTCACTACGATCCTTATATCCTTTTGTTCAAGACTTCATTTTTTCCCGCTTCACCCTTTTCCACAGCAAACTGCCATACCATCCTAATCCACTAGTACAGANAAAAAAAAAAAAAAAAAAAAAAAAAAAAAAAAAAAAAAAAAAAAAAAAAAAAAAAACCTACTGTAAAAATACCACCAAGATCAGGATATCATAGGAAGAACATCCCTTATATGTGACTCTTGTAATCCCCAGGTTCCTATTCATGAGATACTAATCCTCCCAGTTGTTACGATGCATCTCTAGCGGGTCTCGGTCCTCATCAGGCCTCGGAAACTCCCTAAACGGATCTTAACAGAAAGAAATTTTAGACTTTAAGAGACAAAATTTCACAATATACTACCACTGCTTCTAATTCTGTAATCTTCAAATTTTATATGCCTAATAGAAAATAGACCATTGTAATCGACCTGGAAAATCAAAATCATAATTGCTCTTTCTCAATATTTAGTGCTTTAAGTTTTAAGAGTTTTGAATCCCAAAATTTAATATATAAAAAATGCCTGTCCATCATACTCAATCAACCCCGAGAGTTAAATTAAGGGTTTAAAACTGATTTAACAACCATTTGGTTATGGTGCTCGTCCTGGGGTTACAGTGATTAGAAGACAAACGCATTAAGTTTTCGCTGCGTCTCCAACCTCCTTTTAAAGGAAGTAATCAAACCCTTGTATTTCGGTGGGCGGGTAATTTTATTTTATTCATTGTTTATCTACTGCTGTAAAGTATAAAAACTATAAACCAAAAACTCTCATCTAATCTCCAAAAATCTTTGAATGTATGTTGCACACAACCATATTGGGTACTCAATAATTAATTATAAGCGTGATCAGAACAACGTTTGAGGGGTTAGCCTCTAGGTTAAAATTTTTAAATATCTATAACTTAGAGACGGCTACGCCTATCTAGTTCAGGATTTTAACCTCCAATCTTACTAAAATGATACATGGAAAACTATATTTCACTTCGCGATGTTTTCGTCTTTTATTTTCACTTCATAGGCATTATGCCTTATACTAATTGTTATTGGTTTCTCATTTTATTTGTTTTAAACTTTTCACAATGTATAAAATTATCGAAAATTTTTTATTAAAATAAATTCTTAAACAAAATTAAAACTTTTGTGGATTGGTTTTACCTTTTTTTTTTTAAATTTTTAATAAAAATAATTGATGAATTATATTCTCAAATTTCATGGAACTGCAGTTATCTTCGGATGGAGTTATCTGAACCAGAGGATTTCTAGAGGCATGTGATATGTTTTTATCTTGAGAAAAACTAGAGCAAGTTTGACTTACTGGTAAGGTGGAGCTGATATGAGGTGAAGATGAGGCGGGTAACTGAGGCTGTCTGGTCAACGGCGAGATAACGTCAACTCCCGAGTCCATGCGCAATAAATATCTCTACGCTGAAAGAGCGCATGCAGGGCAGGAACAGAAAATCACCCTGACTACTATGGACTCTGTGTTCGTAGTGGTCAGTGCCCTTCACTTACCTCGTCTTAACGCCTTCTCTGTGACCTCTGCCGACTGACTATGACCCCACCCGGTGCGATGAGACTAAATTCCCACAGAGATTTCTTCCAGTTACCTGTACCTAATTATTCTTACATATGGACTCCATTTTTTTTCTTTTTTACCCTTGCAATATTTGCCTACATATGAGTGTATAATAGCTTTTCATTTCATTGTATCCTTACTCATTGCTTATATTTATATTCGTTTGTACTTAGATNTATATATATATTTACAATATTTTATAATTCTATACACTGCTGACATCTCTACACATCCAAGTACCCACTTAGCTCTATTTGCGGACGACAAAGCTATCCTATCCTCCCATCCCGATCCTCTGCTTCTGAGAACCTAAAAGATCACCTCGAAAAAAATCAAACAATGGTGTGGCAAATGGAGAAATAAAATCAATGAACGCATTGTTCAAGTTAATTACCAACTGCGGAAAAAAGACTTCCCTGAAATTGTGAAATTTAACAATATTCCTTTACCGCATTCAAATTACGTTCGTTACCTTGGGTTCCATCTTGACTCATGACTTATGTGGGGAGAACATACTAAAATTAAAAGACAAGAACTCAATCGGCGATATGGACTTCTATACAGACTCATGAATAAGAAATCCAATCTTACAATAGAAAACAAACTGACGCTCTACAAAACGTTATTACGACCAATCCGGACTTACGGAGTAAAAATCTTGGGTGCCGCCAAGCCTTCCAACATCCAAAGAATCCAGTCCTTTCAATCCAACACTCTGAGAATAATTGAAATGCTCCCTATTACGTATCCAATTCATCCCTTCACTACGATCCTTATATCCTTTTGTTCAAGACTTCATTTTTTCCCGCTTCACCCTTTTCCACAGCAAACTGCCATACCATCCTAATCCACTAGCACAGACCATATCTTCCAACTCCAGCCCCTACAACCCTTCCCGTCGACTCAAACGAAGATGTCCCCGTGACCTCCTGGGGACATAATCTGTAAATAATTTGAGAGTGGTGTCATTGGTCACCTTCTCTCCTCATATGATTCATTGTAGTGATCAAATTACAAAATGTTTTTATTTAACAGAATGTAATAAATAAATAAAAGTTTGATAATGAAAAAAATGTATACTTGTGTATTGCTATTTTTCCTGATATCAGCATTAAGACTTTTAAGAAACTTTACTCTATTAATATATAATACTCTCTTAAACGTCAAGTTAACTGCATCTGAAAACAAATGCCGCTTGGTGGTAGTCCTCCCTCAAATGCCCTAACAGTAGAGCTGCCACCAAGCGACATTTGTCTGCATCTGATATGTATTAATGTTACCTATAACATTCTTATGTAAGACAGGAATATCTTTTAATATAGCAATGTTCCATTAATAATAATGATAATGGTATGGATAATGATATAAAATCGTGCCAACTAAGTTTGACAGACAAAATATCCTGTTGGGATAAAAGGATAGATGACTCGATTCATGAATTACTTACCTTGGAGCCCCATAATGAGAGGCAATCACCCCATTTGTCCTGATGAAGGCCTGAAATATAGGTTTCAGTTGACAAAATAAATGATTATTTTTTTATCTCGTGCATATAATAATAAAGCTGTCGATGATAATCGAGTTTTTGAAGTGTTAATCTATTCGTTGGAATTTCTTTCAAACCAAAACTTGAAAGCAGAACACCTAAGACTAGCAATAGGCTTATGGAACATATTGAGTTTAGGACTAATACTTTCAAACCATCTTTCTGTGAGACGCTAGAGGGTTCAATCATGTTGGGTCATATGGAGTTCAGAAATGTTTGAAAGAACCCTGCCTCTTGGGGTTCCAGTTCCGCCATAGACAGCTAGAAGACAGTGGACAGCCCTTCCCACCAAAACCATTAGGATTATAGACGCAAGCACTAGTCAAGAAAGACACAATTCATAAAAACATGGAGTTTCCTTTGCCGAAAAATATTATTTGAAAATAATACCTAAATAAATGGTTCGTCAGGATGAAAACTTCACACAAGAGACACTTTTTGGAGATACAGAGAAATCATATTAGCCTTCATTTTATTTTTTTTTTTAAATCATAATTGCCTCTTTGGGCAATGGAGGGAGGGGCTATCTGCAGATTAACATTCTAATCTAAACATACATGGCTGTGGAGAAGCTTTTATTTATCCGGGAGCCTAGGGCAGATTTGAACCCGCAGCGCCAGGATTGCGATACCCAAAAGGATCTCCTGGTCTACCCCGGCTCCATTTATAACTATTAGTAGCATAATTTATGTGCTATTATAAATAATAGTGAGCATTATAATATTATTTACAGACGGTTTAATGTAATTTAATATCACCAATAGGGGATGTTCGCTCCATATCTATAAATATTATCATCCAATAACTTTATTTTTATAACTATAAATAAGAATATAAATTTGATTATGATTATTAAACACAACAAATTAATTATTTCCCTCTGTATGCATAGAATAATTATTTTAAATCAGTTTAATATAAATTGTATTAAAGTAATATTACTCTATTTAAAATTTGAAATATTCAAAAGTATATTCAAAAGGAGAGTTTGTTGACCGTAGATATTCGGTCAAACCCCAACTAAAATCATCTTAGAATTCAAAAGTATAATTTATATTTATACAATCATTGTATAGTTCTTTAATTTGACACATTAGAAATATATGTTTCCACAATAAACTACACATTTATTTAACATTGCTACCAATTGAATTTTAAAAGAAATAACAACGCTAATAGCATGCCTCTATGCCTCTAGATGTTCCAAGTTCATGCCCGCTAATACATAAGTATAATTGTGTGATTTAAATCACTTCTGGCTAAAGCCATTTTTTCTCCCCATACTTTGAGGTTTAGTCCTGTTATAATGTGAACAAAGAGTATTTCGTGCGGTTGGACAGCGTCCATAATTTGAGTTTATCACATATGTAGTATTATTGTTAATTTAGTGATTGGAAGAGCTCACTGACCTGGGGCACATAGATCCCTCACACCCTTCTAGTCCCGCACCCTCTTTCCTGTCATCCTGCAATTTTTTTCTCTATCTCTCTCTCTCTCTCTTTTTTCTTAAACCCCTCCCTCCAAACCGGAAAATAAATGACTATAAATATAGAGAAGACCGGTAGGGAAGGTGAAAAATTAATTCAGTGTAGAGCCTTGAAAGGAAACTGGGCTGAAAGGAGAACGACGAGAGAAAGCCGACATCCTTTATCGGCGGCCAGTTCCTTCAACAATCGCATTGTGTCCTTGAGAGGGACCACTATTAATCTCCCTGCCAATGAGGCTTCTCTGCCCCATTGCTCTATATAGTCACACTCATCAATACTCATCTTCGGATGACGTACTCAGCCTCTCCCAAACTCAGTCCTCCTCCTCCAACTGGTAACGCTCATTACATTACTTTTAGCACAGGCAGGAGAATCATACGTTGCCGTCAGAAAGTCCATACCGTAAGGAAATCAGGAGGATAAAGAGGACTGAGGAGATACTAAAAGTAGTATGATCTGTTCAAAATCATATATAACATATATCTGTAAACAATTAAATACAAGGGAATAGAATACAAAATCAAACTGTCTCAGCCAGGACGCGAACCTGGATCTCCTGCTATCCGGGCAAGCGCTTTAGCCATTTACGCCACCGAGACTAACCAGATAAGTTATTAATTTCCCAGCACTTGTGGTTCATGCCCTGGCTGAGACAGTTAGATTTTTTATTCTATTCCCTTGCATTTAACTGTTTAAAATTTATGTGGGATAAAATACCACACTAAAAAGAAAAAATTCACATATGTGTGTGTCTGTGTGTGTGTGTTTGTGAGTGTAAGTCGCTTAGCATTCGAAATTTTTAAAATAAAGAAACTTACTTTTAAAATAAAGAGACTTTATTCGGTATCGGTAAGCTTCTTTTTGCAAACCATTGATTGAAATCGTTAATGGCTGAAATAAGGGTATATTGAGGGAGATGAGGGTGGCATTAAAAAGAAGGTCAAAATTTAAAAACGCATTGTCTTCGTTAATATTTGTGCTCAGATAATATAAAACATTTTATATTTATATAAAAATTATAAGAACGTAATTTGATAAATTTTTCCATAATTTATATTCCATAACATTTTTAAGAAAAACGTATATTAAGAAAAATATTTAAGACTGCAACGTAAAAAAAAAGTTTTAGGGTTGAGTAAATACGTTGTTTATGTATTATTTACTCTTATTTATTTTCAAATTTATAAAAAATGATAAATCTGGATGATTTATTCAACTCCTGCATGACGGAATTCTTTCTTCTTACTGTTTGTATGAACCAATTATGGTTTGCTCTCATTAGAGACAGTCATGAAATAGCTATCTTTCTCCTCCGGACTACTGCTGGCTATACACCCTCTCAAGTGTGCCGCATTTTAAAATAAAGCACTAAACGTGCTTAATAGTAAGACATAATACGTCCTCTCCACTAAGGCACTCAAAAAGTCCGTCGCGCTGGAACTGCTTATACTAAGTAAATTTTTCAGCATCTTAGTTAATGAAGAACTTTTAAAATTACGTTTACATTTACATATATCTACACACATAAACATACTAGTGACTATAGTTTTGAATTTAGTAGGTAGAATCGGAGAAATTATCGAGAAAAAAAAAATGTCATAAGTCAATTGCAAAATATGCAATCAAATAATTAGAAGAATTTGGATTTTTCCCTGTAAGAAATTGGGACCGTCATCAGAGTGAAGTAACGAAAGGGTGGAGTGCTAAGGAAGGNATATATATAAACAGGTGCACTTAATTTAAAATTACGAACACATACGTTACTCTGGTTTTATTGAAAAATAACTTTTTAATTAAACAAGAAACAAAATAAAAATATTAGATTATTTAAAAAATGAAAAAATTAATTAAATGAGGTAAAAATTAAAAATAAATTACTGAATTAATATGCCTCGGTAATGGGCTTTCAAACACAGAAATAAATAAGCGGCCTTTGATGAACGTGTTATTAATTCATTTACGTTTTATACAGACCTAAATGAAAAAGGTGTGTGCTTACCTTT
This sequence comes from Oncopeltus fasciatus, assembly GCA_000696205.2. NCBI lineage: Eukaryota > Metazoa > Arthropoda > Insecta > Hemiptera > Lygaeidae > Oncopeltus > Oncopeltus fasciatus. The sequence continues at coordinate 10,839 of KZ808096.1, read as the reverse complement.
ATAAAATTCATATCCAACATTTTTACGAAGAATTCATATGATAGAAGGTGTGATAGAAAATAACTTGTTATTCAATTTTCTTGCAGATTTCCCAGGTATGTATATGTGTAAGACTGATGGTAATTTTTCAAATAAAGGAGCAAAATTGCATTTTTGAGCTTATTTATTGCTAAAAAATAAACTTTCGAGAGAGTGAGAGGAGGGATTAGAAAACTAAGGTTAAAAAAACAATAAAAACAATTAATATAGTAAATAAAATAGTATATAATTGAAAATAATTAAGAATTCAACTAGGAAGCTTCTCACTTCTTCTCCGTCAGCCTAGAGGATATACAAACATCCCTTGCCTCTTCGATGTTCTTTTAGGCTTGTGAGATAAAATGAGACATTTTCAAAGTCCACCTTCAAGTGATGAGACATCGGATATCTTCCTAATTTTTTTTTTTTACTCTAAAATTGATATTTCAATAAGCTTTTCGTGATTCAATTGGGAGAAACGTATACGTCGATCACTTACCCTTGACAGGTGACGTCACTGTAACGTAGTCAATATCCCACAGAAACTGTTACTACACAGTACAAGAATGTTTTCTTCGTAAATTTTCAGTGGAAGGAAAAAAAAAATGGCGTGCGGAAAGGGAAAATTTTAAAGAGATATCACAAAAACAGTAAATAGAAAAAAAAAGCTGGATAGTCATAATGACGTCATGAGATGGAATACAGTATCAACGTCGCTGTTTCTCCCGATTTTCCTATTTCTCCCTGTCTCTAAAAATACAGAAGATAATAAAGAATTATGTGCTGGCTCAACTCTTTCTTTAACCTCTAAGATAATGATATAACTTTTTTTATTTATATATTCTAAGATAGTTTTATCGACTGAGAATAAAAGCTCTTCCTTTTGATTTAATATTTTTATTTAATAATTGTAAGAAAAAGTTTAAAAATACTCAGAAAGGAGTCTTATGCAATTCATAGCATTCTAAATTAATTTTCTACCTACTAGAATATATATTATATGAAATTTAAAATAAATTATTGTTTATATAAGAATAAGAATAATCCAAATAATTCCCAGCTTTTTAGTTATGAATTTTATCTTTTTTTGGATTTCTAAAAAATAGTATTATTCAACTTATATGGAAATATTGTAAGCTTAACCAAAAACATCGTAAACACGTTGACACTGACAACTATAAAGCGGTAATATTTTAGTATTAGATGTTTTTTGTTGGGGTTCGGTCAAGGTAGATACAAAAAAAAAAAAAAAATACTAATTTAAAAAAAGGTCTATTTTTTAAATTATCTGCCAAAGTTTCGGCTTACATTGTAAGCCGTCTTCAGGGCTATCATTGAGGCGAGAGGTCAACATGTAATAACTTTGATATAATTTCGGGTTATTAAAATAATATTGAGGTATAAAAAGCAAAATGTAAAGTAAACTAAGGAAGAAAATCTACACTATTTGAAATATTTTGGGACAATTACAAGGACAAAGAAGTTTTCAAGTCAAAATCTGCCAAATAAGTACATTAAAAATTGTATACACACTACTAAACATGAGGTTAAGCTATATACTTCTTTACAACTTTTAGAAGTATCATTGTCTGAGTTCACAATTTCTTCAGTGTTCAGATATATGATATGGTCAGAGTTCTCCCATTGTGGATTTAATCTAACTTAACTATTGCTTATATAAAGAAAGAAAAAGAAACTTTTTGGGAGCTCAAGAAACTGGGATCAAGTCCCTTTGAAAAACACAGGTCACAACTGAGAGTACATATGATTCTTATCTAATTACAATATTAACAATAAATAAATAAACAATAGACTAATAATATAAAAAAATTTCAACAGAACTATGACAATATTTACAACTTATTATACAAGTACCGGTGACTCCCGACCATTAAACACCTTGTTCAAGTAGCTCTTTTCTGTCAAATTATTTATGTAAGTTGTTGGAAATTTTGGGCACTGAAAATAGACAGACATCAAGAACTAAGTGCGCTTGACAAATGTATGATGTTTGACAGAGTTATGTCGCCGACATCACCAACAATTCAGTGAGTAAAGTTATAGTTGTTTCTTTTTTCAATAGCCAGCCCTAAGCGGGCAGGCAGGGCTCAGACTTGTTTGACTTATCTACCCCCTCCCTCACTAAGGCCACTGCCTCAGTAAAGGGATCTCGATCTCCGCGTCCCTGGTTCGAGGCAAGGTAGCAGTAGGAGCAGAATTTCCAGTCAGAGGAAGTAGAGTGCCCATAATCACGTTTTGCCACTCATAACTCCTTCCAAGCCCTTCAGAATGTGGAAGGCGAAAATATGGAAGCACTCAGCAGTCCCTCAAGTAATTCGACCACCGCCAATATTTTTTAGAAATCTGAACAACTTCAGACTGATGAACACCCAGCTGAATGAGAGAGTGGGGCCTGGCAGATATTCGTGCATCAACAGGCAACAAGATAATAAAATAATACCTGACAGCCTAGACACCTATAAAAAAATCCAATACTAAAAAGAAATGAACGCACAGCACCACACTTATCAGCCCAAAGAAAAAAGGGCTGTTAGAGTGGTGATTCGTTATCTCCACCATACAACTTCCACAGACTTCATCAAAGAGGAATTGACTGACTTGGGATTCAGTGTCAGAAACGCCATAAACGTGATCATAAGCCGACCCCAGAGAGGGGAAACCTCTGCCTCTAAAACACCCCCTGCCAATGTTCTTTGTGGACCTCCAGGTCAGAATCTGAATAGGCTCCAGCCTATACCCAACATGCAAGAGTCTACAGCTTGACCAACTTAACTCCCCCATCACACCACTCATATCCCTTCTGACCAACCAGGTCACCAAAATGACCCTACCAACCCTCACACCATGATTCCCCAATCCAAGAATTCCTCTTCTATCCTCTTATGGAATGCTAACGGCATTCGGATGCATACTGATGAACTCAAACTAGTACTTGATAACAAAAACGTAGATGTAGTATTACTGACAGAAACACAACTAAAAAAACGAAATAATCTAAAAATTACTGGCTGCCACTCTTTAGGACAGACCATCTTGACAGCCGAGCTCACGGTGGAACTGCATTTCTTATCAAGAAATCCTATACCCTTCACTCCCAGAGTCCCTTCAATCAACAACAGTGTCAATTTCTACACCCTCTTATCCTATCATACTTTCAGCAGTGTATTTTCCTCCAAATAAGCCAATCACTACACCAGAATTTTCCACTTTCCTCGAAGACTTATGTCCTTGTTTNTTTTTCAAAAACAAGTAATTAACATTTTAAGATCCCTTCAATATTACTCTTCACTTCAACCAAATTTTAACTAAAAATTAAAAAAAAAAAAAAAAGTTACTTTGTTATGTACTTTTCAAGTGCCCAAGAATCATTCAATATTACTCACACCCTCGAGAACTTCTACATTCCTAACATTTTCCAGACATTGATTACTTCAAATTTTATTTGACAATTTTAATAGTTAGATAGGTTAATGATGAAATATTTTACACATATTAAAAAATAAAGTAATTTCCTATTCAATTTAAACATTCAAATAAGCTTAAGTACTCTTCATAAGCATAATGAGTAATTATTTATTGAAATTTAAATAATATTATATTCAAAAGGAAGAACAAAATTCGAAGCATATAATTTTTTATGGTCTCGTATTTAAGTATTATCAAATTGTTAACAACTTCTAGCAGATTTTTTTTCCGTGTTTTTTACATTTTCCTGGTAGTGTGCAATTTGAGAAAATTTCAGAAATTGTGGATAAAAGCAGCCAGGAAAATTCTCCTGCTCGCTTTTTGGGAATTGAATAGTTGAAGGCTTATGAAAAAACTTGAATATAATTTGTTACACCTCGGCAAAATTTTATGGAACCTGATAAAAATTGGTTGCAACTAAAAATATTCTTTAGTGATATAATTATCAATGGGGCAAATTTGTATTGTAAATTTAATGTACTTTTAGAAAAATATAATTAATGAATGCAGGATTACTTGGGTAGGATGTTGACGAAGATTTGTAAGCCAAGAAAAATTTAAGGTTACTGCAGTTGAGAACCCATTTTTGTAATCTGTAAAACTTTCCTCCTACATTTCGTTCCTTAATTTTCCAATTTCCCGTGTTAACTACATGTGAAACTTACTAATTGAAAATATTAAAAATTATTTTAAATAATCAAAATTTTATATAGACTTTGTAATATTACCAATATTTTTGATGTTGAAGCAATCAAATGTATATAGAGGAAAGTCGGAGACTTATCAGCTGTGTTGCACTCTTTTGGTTGTTAGTTTGGGGTTAAGAAGAGATAGACTAAAAATGAGAGAGACTCTTGCTCTACCAAGGGGATGGAAGCCATACTTAGGGGTGCCGAGCTCATTGTTCTTATGGACATGGTAAATTAAGGGTTCTTTTCAATGGCTTTTTTTTCTCATGACCCTAGGGGCCTTGTACTTTGGGAATCCTTCTAAGGCAACATTATTGTTATTTTAAGAGATTACAAATGTGAGAAAGGAAAAATAACATCTATGTGGCTCAAAATCTCTTAAAGTATACAGATCAAATTTTACTATCAAATATTTACTAAGTTTTTCATTTTGATGTTACGTCATAGCTGCGTTATTTTTTGGTGGTATGTTCAAGATTGTTTTAGCAAATTCTGAAGAAATTCTTTTAAAGAGCTAATAAGTACAGATAGTTGGCCCTAAAAGAAAAAAAAGTATATATA
>KZ808095.1:221367-246338 GCA_000696205.2 Oncopeltus fasciatus | reverse complement strand
TATAAAAGTTGCAATAATTTAATAAGAGTGTTGATGTAGTTTGACAAGGTTTCAATTTATTTTTAATCTGTAAGACGAATCACAACCAATTTTAGTCTCCATGAGATGAAGCACAACCAAATTCCTGAAAGATATTATATAAAATAATCTGACTAACCTGGATCCAAAAAAGATCTTACTTAAAATCTATATTAAAATCATTTTAAAAACTTACCTCCCTCTCAACCACTTGAGATAATGGTAGAATGATCTACAGGTAGTCACTCTACTCTAAACACTCATGGAACTAGAAAAGCTTTTATTTATCAATAACAGATAGCCTAGGGTGGGACTTGAACCTGCAATACCTGACTCAGAAGTCCCGTATTGGATAACCTTGGCTAAGCCATAGTCCTTGTGTTAAAGTTTTTTAATATGTACAAGTTTTTGATTATGTCCGAAGTAAAATTTTTCCAAAAATTACATGTATACAGATCTAAAGACTTATCTTACTAATATTTTATTGTTGTAAACCTGATTATTTTGTTATTAAATCATACAAATTGATTGGCTAATTAAAAGTCAAGCTTACATGTAACTTGGTTAGAAAGATTTCAATATTGGAGCAGTCTCAATTATTTGCTGAACTCAATGAAATTGGTACTTAGAATTAAAATAGAAATGTATGATATATATACTAAAATGTGAACAAACCTATGGAATTAATTTTGTCATATACAAATGCCATTGATATATAAAATACATGTATTTTAAATAAAATGTTGGTTTTTTTTTTTTTTCACTTTTTCTGTATATTAACTCATAAATGTCTAGATTTGGACGAAAAAAACTTCTCATATGGAGTGTAATTTTGACATCTATAAGTGGAACAGTCCAATCTTTTTCAACCACATACAATCTATTTGTTTCTCTTGAAGTACTGAATGCAGTTTTTTATTCAGGAGTATACAGTTCCTTTTATATTTTGGGTGAGTATCAATAGTTATATTTCATTTTTATGTTGATTTTATTGGAATATATTTTTACTTGCAGCAAAATTTAGCTGACTCCTTGATATCACAAAATTGGTAAAATTCAGTTTTAGCATTCTGAGGTTTTTTGGGAGTTCTTTGCCCACCTGAATTATTAATAAATTATATAAAGTAAAAATAGAAAATTGTCAAGTATGTTACTTATTGGGAGTACAGTACCTGGTAGTATTTAACTCCTAAGCCAAAGGTCTCAGGTTAAATAATCCAAAAGTATAAGTTCTTTGGAAGTCTTTTCTGGGCTTATATAATGACTTGACTTACTCCTTATAACACCCAGCCTAAAATCATGTTCTATTCTTTTATAAGTGGGAAAAATCAGGTAATCATAACATAATGTTGACCATACACTTTCTCTAGTTGGTTGTATGATATTAATAAATAATTCCTAAACATTCAACCCTACATCTCTATTGTAACATGACTGAAAGTAAGTATAATGAAATTAATATTATTTTTTTAGTCTGCAATTGATCTTTCCAATTTGGACATGTATGAATCCTCTACTCGCAAAATGCATCTGTTTTTTGTTGGTCTCAGATCTGAAATGTTCACCTTCATCTGAAAACTCTTTTCCCAGCATTTGTATGTGAACAGGTTTCTTTATTCACCATGATTTATTGTTCCTCATAGTAATGAAGCTCATAGTCACCTACAAAGCATAATCTGGATAGTAACTTGCTGTTTTGTGCAACAAATGAGATATAATCATTTATGATTCTTATTTCAATCATTATCTATAAGAAACTGTAATGAAAAATCTAATAATAAATAGCTGAAATTCTTCAAATGTAAAATTTCAATTGCTCTATAAGTTTTAATTCATCATTTAACAAGATCATGAGCTTAGCAACAATAAGGAGCAGACATTGTAGACACAATGATTCAGTGAGTTAGAGAAGTTTAGAAAGCCACTCCCAGTTAACTGTGATTCTGTTGCCAGATCTCCTCATTTTAATTTAGCAGAATATATTGCAAATTTCTTTCATGGTATAAATCACTTTATGAAGCTATGGTTTTAAGCATTGAGTATATAGTCATGATAAAGAGACCAGAGATGTCGGGCTGATTGCCTCCCCGACCAACTGGCACCTCACCTGTTTGTGCCTCCTTATTTGATTACTTATTATTTACATGCTAAAAAACACTGTAATTCCATGGATTTTAATAATTAAAAAGAATTATAAAATAATTGAGCCATTATCTCAAAATAAATGATAATTTGAAACAAATATCCAAGGTCTTGCAGATTACAGTATAGAAATTACTATTGGAAAAATTTTGGTATGTGTTTCTGTGTAGTGTGTATGAAGGAAAGAGAATGCTGCAAACAATGAATAAAATAAAGTAATGACCACATAATAATACATTTTTTAGCTGTAGAAACAGTTGGGCCTGACATGAGAGGAATTGGAGGAAATATTATTATGATATTTTTTTCAATTGGAGAAATGTTCCTTGGAGCTACTGTTTGGTTATTTCCTAACTGGCGAATATTTTTGAGAATTATATACATACCTTACTTCATCATTATTGTCATATATTCATGGTAAGTTGTTTATAGTTAACTAATTTTTAAACTCAGTTTCTTCCTAAATTTTATCACATTTTCATAAAATAAAAATTTTGGAGAAAATAATTTAAAAAATAATAACTTCAATTTTTTTAATTCTGCTTGAAATTTCTATTAAATTTTCTATATTTTCTTTTGTTTTATTCCTGATAGAAGTAAATACAAGCATACTTGGGAAATGGGCATAAATATTCATTATATAATACTATTCATTAATATGTCTATATTTAATGATTGATAAATTTCTTATAAAATATATTTGATTATCTTTCTTGTTTGCAAAACTAAAAGTAGATACAGCTAATTTAAAGCAGAAGATAAACAATGAAGATATATTCTTGAAAGACAAAACATGTAAAATAATAATTTTTGGGCATCAGTATTTATCAATAGTGTTTTTACTCATTATATTTGTTTTTAATGTATCTGAGTCCTTCACATTGCCTTTATATAAATAATATTTTATGTGCAGTATAACTTAAGTGCTTATTGTGGTATTTTCTATTAATAGTATCTAAATTTCTGTAACTTTATTGAACACCTCATTTATTGTAAGATCCTTCTGTTTGAATAATTTTTATAACTGAATGTCTCTTGGTGTGTGGAATACTGTTGGAATTAGTTAATTAAGATATGTTGACATATGGACAGGTGAAATTAAACTAACATTCAAAATAATTAAATTAAATTAATACTTAAAATTATCAATGATTACTGTAATGACTGGAAATTAATTCTCATAGAGTTGATATGTAATACAGGAAGAGCATTGTTAAATGATTTACAATTAAACTTAAGCGTAATTAATATCAAAAGAGCCAAAAAAATAATGTGGTTAATCTGAGGAGTTTCATATTATTACATGTAGTGGTTGGAAATGCAAGTTTCTTTCGCTAAGTATATTGATCTAGTAATATTTAAAAGTTTTAATTTCTAGCTTTCTAATAGATATATAAATTTCATGTCTCCGAGAAGTGTTCAAAGAAATAAAAAATTAAATTTCAATTTGATAGATAAATTTGAATAAAATTTTTATAAATTAGGAAAAGGTTGTTTTGGAAGGTAAACAAAAAGTTGAAACTTCCTTTATGTCACTAATTAATACTAATTATTATAATTATAAATTTAACTATTTAATAATTACAAGCATATAAAACATTAATTTACATTATAAAATTAAGAAAATTTTCTCTATTAACATACTTTGTGATCTCATATGCTCATTTTTTTATTAAAATTATTTATTTTCTTTTTACATTGTCTAAAGAAATAACTTCTAAAATTTAAAAAAAATTTTATACTGCTTCTTCCTAGGGGTAGTAAACGAATAACAGTAGGCAGTTCTATTGGCTTTTTTTTTTTTTTTTGTTTCAATAATTCAATGTTTTTCTACAACATTGTGTTCAAGAATATAAGCTATAATATATTTCTCCATTGCATGAAGTATAATTTTTAATTACTTAAATATGAAATATAATAGTTTTATTAGGTTAGAATATATGCTTTTAGCAAATAAATTCTTTAAAATTTCTACAAATCACAATTGTTACAACTTATCAAAACTAAATTTTTCATAAAAGAATAATTTTTTTTAAAGGATATTACCTGAATCAGTAAGATGGTTAATTAACCACAATAAAAAGGACGAAGTTTCAAGAACAATGAAGAGGATAGCTCATTGGAATAACAAAGTTTTAAGTGATGATATTAAGCGAACTATTGACAATTTATATCCAAACTTTATGGAAATGGTAATTATTATTAAATGAATATGATGATTGATATTAATATTAAAATATTAATTCTAGGGTATGATTTCTACTCAGTTGGCTGTATAATTTATAACCAGTTAGACAAAATTTTTTTGATGGCCAATTAAAATTTTTTTAGAATTCATTGCTATTCAAAAAAATTTGTTTTTGTTTATTTCTTTTAGGAAGCCATTTTTTAAAAGAAGAAGTGGATGAAAATGAAATTAATCAAGTGATTTTTCTTCACTATACATAATTGATCATTATTTCACACATTATTTTGATGTTGACTATCCAAACATTGTAAAGCCGCCAACTTAAAAAACAAAAAAGATTGATGGCATTATATTGTATTAATACGTGTTGATTGTTAATGTGTAAAACATGATATTTATCAACTCACTTTACTTGTCTTACAAAATAAACATATTGGAGAACAACTACAGCAACCCACACTATTTACTGAGAAAGTTGGGAGCACAAACAGGCCAAGGAGTAGCATTGAATCTCAATATTTTTTATAGGGAATTATCATCATTGTTTTATGGTTGTTGGTTGGTTGGTCATAGAGTATTGTGAGGTTATTTCTCATCCGCATTTGGACCAGGATAAGAAAAATAAAATACTCCAAAATTATTGGGTAATTATTTTATTTTACTATTGCCAACATTTTGACCTAACTTGTATGACATCATCAGGGTGATGATAAATGGAGAGATCTCTGAGGGAGGTGAAATGTCTCAATTTAGTTCTGCATTCTGAGATGTTACCATAAACCTCCCTCGGAGATCCCTCCATTCATCATTATGGCCCTTATGATGCCGTACAAGTTAAGTCAAAACTTTTGCAATAAAATAATAGTTTTGGAGTATTTTACTATTTTCATCCTGGCCAAAACCCTGATTATTTCTCATGGATTATTTTTTTTGTTTTCAGTTTCATTAAAAAAAAAATGTATTGTATAGTATGATAATATATATTATTTAATTATTTTGTTTAGAAACCTGATGAAAAAATGCAAAATGGAAGAGAAAAATACCCACTAAAAGAAGCACTTAAATCAAAAACTATAATTCTAAGGGTTTTGATCCTCTCTATTTGCTGGTAACAAAAATTTATTGGCCTATGAACATAATATATTAGAATAAATTGTATCTATTTTATATATAGCAATTAAGAGAACTCGCTTAGCCAAAGGGGACCATTTGGATCTCCCAGGTTTAAGTCCTGCATTTGACAGGCTTTTAACTAGAAATATAAATCTGATATAAAAAAAAGTCTGTTCACTGTCACAGATATTTTGAATAGGATGACCAGGGCTATCATGACCAAAATTATTATATGTGAGTTAACAAAAAAGAAAAAAAAAATACATTTAAAGCTCAAATTTAATATTAAAATTTTAACAATTAATTTTTTTATTTATCAATTTTTTTAGAATAGAACACAGAATGTAATAAATAAATAAAAGTTTATAAATAAAAGAAAAATAATAGAACAACTTGACTGTTAGCATGTATCACTTTTACATTTGGAGCCTTTATAGTGACCAGTGTCCTCTTTTGAAGTGACTCCTGCTGCAACATTTCATCCCATAATTCCTTTCATTAAAAATGTTATGCAATCTAAGAATTCACTTACAAAATATTTTTAAACCTCAAAATAAAGAATAAATACATCCTTAACATGTATCCCCAACCTGGGCCTATATATATATATATATATATATACTAGCAATCCTATAGAAATCTAGTTCCCTACAGAAGTTTCTATACATATACTTCCAATAAATATGAAAATAAATCCAGGTTTAGTTATTGATTCATCCTCCTGAAAGGCAAAAATGCTTATTTGAGCAAACCAAACTAAAGACCGGACTAAAACAAATAAATATTCAATTGAAGAAGTCTAACACTACAGCTAAAAATAAATTTACTGTTCTTCAAACAGTTAATAAAAGTTAAGTAACTGTCTTTTAATCTGATGCCTATAACGAAGATGTACAATCTGGTATTACTTGAATTTCAATAAATCTTTCAAATTATAAAAATAATCCTTGATTTCTTAAAAATTATAGAAAATGTACTAAATTCTTTGAAAAAATGTATTTTTAAGTTTATGCTAATCAGTAAAATATCTTAGTTATCTGCAGGCTATTTTCCGTTTATCTACTATAAACTCTTACTCAGCTGATATAAATCCCATTAATCATCTTCGGGGGGCTTATTTGTAATTATTTCAATTTCTCTCTGTACTAATCAGAAGAACATTTTGATGTTGTTTTATTTAGTTATTGTTATTTATACTAATTTTATTTTCCTTCTAAAAAGGCAGTTGATGACTCTCTGAATCTTTTTTTTTAATTTTAAGTCTATAAAAAAAATTGCCTCATGCTTATGTAATGGTGGTTTTATAAGAAGTTGGTAATGAAAAAGACCATCAACTTTGTGTATTATTATCATAGATGGGGATATAACCTGTCAAAGTTATATCATTCTAAATACAAATTTCAACACACTAATAAACACTTAATATTTATAATAAATAACATATAAAAAAAGTGCCATACAAGAGCTATGTAAACTAAGTGAATTCCTCAGCATTGTAGTAAATGAGTATTTGCATTTGATTTAATAGAATATATTTAAATGATTTCTCCTATACTAAAAAAATATATCTTAATAAATAAACAAATCTGGGTTCATTTTCATTGCTCGAAACTAAAAGTTATGCCCTCTTCAGAGAAAAAACAATTTTACTTTCACTTAATATTTCCAGCAATCTCCTCTACGGTTCGTTTAAATTTCTCTCAATTACAAACTCACAGTTTCTTCTGAAAAACAACATTTCTACACTTCATTAGGGAAAACAATAAATTGCATCTTTTAGGGGCTATCTTAGGTTGCCATCCTATTCAAAGTATCAATGGCACAGAGGAGGTTTCCATTTTTACAAAAATAATTTCTTCAGAGTGACATCAAATCCACTTTATTTTGAGATGGAAATACTTGAGCCTCTTTTATTAGCTGAATAGTAGACACTATTGTCCACTGAAGTAAATTTTTTTATGAAAGGAACTAAAAAGTAAATATTCGAACTTTTGTTATAAATATACCCAAAGAAACTAATTTTTTTTTTTAAATGGTAAAATTCAACTTATCAATCTTTTATAATAGAGAGAAAAAAATCTGATACAGAAACCGTATTTATAATACAGGGAATCTTAAATAAGTTTCTACTTGAGGTTAACCAGTTCTCATTTTAATGCGATTTAATGTGGAGCTTTGTGTTTTTTAATGTGAAATAAATTTCTCAAAAAATTAGAAGTTTTAGAGTTAGAAAGTATTGAGCATTTATTTTTTTTTTTTTCACCTAGAAAGCAGAAGAGCTAACTGAACTTACATTACAATTAGGTGGTTTCTCCCCTTATTTATATTTCCTATTGTTAGTAATTATTGAAAACATTAGAGCATATGTAAAAAGCTAAGTTAACACTGATAAGGAATCAGACAAAAACTGCTTAGTGGTTGGAGAATTAGTTCTATAGTACAGGAAAATATTAGATTCTTGCTCTGGTCTCCCTGTAGACCAGCTTTTCAAGTTTTTAGACTTTCTAATATAAAGTAACTTAATTTGATTTTCAATGAACCTGATCACAATAATTTATAACTAATAATTCATTCAAATTTTACTTAAAACAGCAGATTTTTGGAATACGTTTGTCTTTTGTTTAGAAAAATATGATTTGTTTAATGTAGCTGTATTTATAGAATAATTGTGAAGTTTCTGTCAATAGAGGATATGTAATGTATGGCTGTTAGCCACTGCTAAATAATAACATGAGGCTGGGCAGTTTTATTTTTCAATAGCATATTATTTTCCAAATAAATTATACTATCATTTATTAATTAATGTGTTTTCCATTTTTTTAAATTTAAATAAATGACTGGAGGTTGTTTTATTTTAGGATGACACATGTATTTGTTTACTTTGGGCTTTCATTTAATGCTGTTAGCATTCCTGGAAATAGATACCTGAATTTTATAATTGTCTGTTTAGTAGAAATACCTGGATATATTATATCCAGTGTGATCTTGAATAAATATGGAAGGAAGATATCTCTTTGCGGTGGACTCGTCATTAGTGGAACTGCTTGCTTAGCATTTCATTTCACAGAAAAAGGTTATTAAAGAGATTAAATATTTTTTATGGTGGTAACATGTTGACTGTCAAGTTTTATGAAGAGAGGATTGTCAGGAATTCAGTCCCAAGACTGAATGCCTGACAATCCTCTCCTTATAAATATTCTTTATTTTATAGACCTAAAATTTTTATACACCCGCTTGTTTAATTAATAAAAAAACAATGGAAAATTTAACAGATTTTATCAGCAGGTCCAAAATTTAATTAACATACATGCCCTTCTGATATCAACTCATGCCACTAAGTCAAGAAAGGATATTATCTTGCATAACAATAAATAAATAAAAATGTACAGTAAATTTTCCAGAGTATACAACAAGGTAATATTTTGCAACAAGATCAATCTGCTGTAGTCATATAAATTTTTATCTATTCCCACCAAAGAGTAGAGATGGATACTCAGCTATTTTTTTATACAAAGTAAAGAGTTTCACATGGTGTTACAAAAAGCTAAATGTTATGTGATTTGCATTTTCAGACAATTCAGTAATAAAATTCTTCAAAATGTTTTTTACTCTAGCAGAAATTAAATTTTCATTGAGAAGTGAACATGGAATACAAAGAAAATCATTAAATAAAATGCATACATTTATTATAAAGGTATATTAAACAGTATATTCTGAAGCCCAGACTAATCTGAGTCAAAGTCCTATACAAGCTTGTCGAATAGATTATTAGTAAGTTATTTATAGTTCAATATTTAAAAGATAATTTAAAAAAATTAAAACATATAAAGAAATACTAGATAAGAAAATTATTGTTGTTACTATTAAGTATTATATATACATACATATATAAACACACACACACACACACACACACACACACACACACACACACACATGTTATGTATGTAGGTGAAGTATACAGAAACTTTTCAAAAGGAGAGTCCAAATTAGTNTTTTTTTTTTTTTTTTTTTTTTTTTTTTTTTTTTTTTTTAACATCAATACAAAAAAAATGTTTTGCATTGATGTTAAATATTGTTAGGTATAGAGGGAGAAAGTGAGAGAAAAGAGAGAGAGAGAGGGAGAGAGAGAGAGAGAGAGTGAGGGGGAGAGGGATGGAGGGAGAGAGGGTGGGAGGGAGAGAGAGAGGTAAGTTAAATAAACATTTAGGATTTAGTTAGGATAAATATAAAATTCATGTAATAAATAAACGAATAATAGAGAGACGCTTTTTCTAAGAACTGGGTAAATATAGGCCTTATATATCATATTGTCAGCTAGTTCGACTTAATGTAAAAAGTTCAATTGTAAATTAAAATAAATAGTTCAATTTCAAATTCAAATAAACATTTTAATATTTAATTCTTATTTATTGAAGATAAAAACTAATTTGAAAATAATCAGGTTCTCTCTGTGAATAAAGAAGATACATTCCTTAAAATGGTTAAATTCTTACCCTGGATTAGGGAATCTAAGACATATTAGGAAATAAATTAAATGCTTAAGGTAACCAAAAACCTATAGGGAAATAGAGGTTCAGGAAGGGCCAGGAGGAGAGTGAATCCAACTGTGTATCAGTATCAGTACCAGTACAGGTATAAGTTGATAAATAACTCTGTGCCTTATTGCTTGAGAATATATAATCATCTTTTTGTCAACCTACATCACTTCTTAACACTTCAGAGTAACTTCTGTCTATTGTGCTTTTATTATTCTCTGTATATTGATAGCGAGCGGCCTTATAAGTTATTTTCTGTCCGAACTATACAATCTTTATCTCTTTTTTCTTCTGCAAATCTGGGACATTTTTTATGTATTTTTTATGGTGTTTTCACCATAATTAATGCAGTGAGATGTTTCACAGGGATTGCTTTAGTTGTTTAGATGTTTCAGGTTTACCACAAAATTTGCAAACAGGTTTTTTTGAACATGTTGGCAAAGTGGCTTAATTTTAAGTATTTTCAGCATCTTATAGGGCTTGGTATGTATATTTTAATTTTTATTTTATAAAATCCATTACTAAATACTTTGGGAAGGACAGGAGGGAAAATGTTAATCCATAAAGATGAATTTTTTTACTTATTTTTGTAGCAATCCTTTTTTCTTCCTTAACATAGTATATTTTCAATTCTTCTTCTATTTCTTTTTCATCTAACCTTTCAAAATGTGGGCAAATAACTCCCATGCTTATTTTTATCGTGAAATTATACTTGAGCTATGTTAGTTTCTTAATTGTTAATTATAATAATTTTTTAGATTGTTCTTTTGAGATGGTTTGGATCAAAATAATTCCTTAATTAGTGTTACATTGGTAGGTTTCCCAGCTTTTTTTATAGTTTTGCTTTTAAGAATGATGATAAATATTTTTAATCACCATCTTCTGCTTTTACAATAATTATAAACATTTTTATTGTGAGTGCTACTATCATTTAAATTAACTTCTGTTACATTTATTCTACGTTCATTTATTTTTTTTTTGTTTTTGTTTTAGACATATCAGGGGGTTTATCAGGTGGTTTAGTCATGATTTTTTAAATACTAGAGTAGATTATTATCAACCTATTGGTGTGACAATAAAATTAATAAATATACTAATTATATTGTATTAAGAAAAATAAAAAATAAAGATAACTGCTGCTTAGTAAGATGTGAAAGATATTTAGATTAACTACCCTTGCTCTATCTTTACACTATTTAAAATAACAGAAAAATAATAATAATATATTATTTGTTCTAACCAGTTAGTTTCTAATTATTTTAATATAAGCAGTAAAATAAAAATTTTAAACACCAACTTATCTGGTTAGGCAGTTAGAAACTTGGCAGAGAAATCCAGCTACTATCACGCCGATGCTTCCACTTCAGAATCTCCTACATAACCACAAACTTTAGGAACTTCTTCAGGTTCTAATAAGATATTAAAAAATTCAAACCTCAGTTTCTTCAAGAGATACATAGAAGCCTGAAAACGATGAGTAACTGAGAAAAAAAAATTGATTACCAACCATCAATTTGAGACCAATAATCTGTTTATCATAGTTTACCCATGTTAAAATTATGCAAGTATTTTTTCTGTGGTACAATACTTCTCCAACGAAATTACACTTTATTAGCACCCAATAATTTCTCTTTATTTTCCTTATGAGTTAAAAATAGCTGTTATTAAACCTTTTTTTTTTACTTCTCTATTGGCCATATTTGACCTTAATATTTTAACAAATTGAAACCAGCATCCAAAATAATTTAATACAATTTCTATGTACAATTAAATTTATATGTACAAACAAAAAAATCATAGCAAAATTGCATTACATTATGCAAAAATTAACAACTACAACTAAATCCTAAATTATTACATCAGATTTACTTATTTAACTTTGAGAAATTGTATTGTTATATTTAGTGGTTGTTCTAATGATGCATACTGGCTGACTAAAGCAATATAGCTTTAAAATCTTTATATTTTTTTTTATTTACTTGAGTGAGATCAATTGTTTTTCCATTGAATTCGATAATAGATGGATAATAGTTTCTATTTTTCACTACTTTTTAAAAGGCCAAGTTACAAGATAAGCAGGTTATAAGCATGAAAGTGCATGAGGTAAAATGCTGAGAATATATGGTAGTGGATAATGGAGAGCAAGGTATTTAGTTTGTCACCTTATCAACATCCTGAATTGTAATAAAACTAATGTGATTGATTTTGCAGTGGGCTCTTGAATCCACTGTCCAGATTTAGCTCAAGATAAATTAAAGGAAAATATTAAATGCCCATATAAATATTTCAATTAAAATAAAATTGTTAAAATTAGTTCAAAAGAAATGGTTTAGGTTCTCAAATTGAAAAACATTTGACAAAAGGATTTATCAGAGAAAAAGCACACAGGTCTCCATTTAATTTTCTTTATTTTATCTTTAATAGTATCATTAGGCTTTGACTGGCTTTTTTCTTAAATTCTATTTCAAAAACTAATATCTGGTCACAAATTCAGGATGAATTCAGAATTCTCTTTTTCTGGAAAAATATTTACAGCTATTGGGCTTAGCACATTTCAAAATAAATAAAATTCAAATGAAAATTAATATACTCTGTTACAAAAAAATTAAGACTTGTCTTTCAATTTTTGAGATTTTAAAAATTGTAAGATTAATGAATGAATTAAATTTTAGGTACTTCTCTTAATATCATTACATATTTCATTGGAAAAATGGCAATAACTGGATCATTTGGAGCCTTGTATGTTATTGCCTCAGAAATATTTCCAACGAGCATAAGAAATTCATTGTTTGGATTTTGTTCAACTATAGGAAGAATTGGTAATATGCTTTCTCCTCAAACTCCTCTATTGGTGAGTATTCAATTTAGGCTTATGTGACAGGAGGAAATAGATAAACTTATATGCTGACATCTTTGGAACTTTAATATTATTATCATTATTTAGGAATAATAATTTTATGTTCAGGGACTGCCATTAAAGTAAAACAAACACAAGACTATTTAAAAAATCAACCAGATGAGGTTCATATCTGTTTTTGTTGTGTAATAATGCTAAATTGATCAGTTTACAGGGGAGCAATTTAGGAGTTCTTATTTGTTTTATCGATTACAATAAATTTGATTAAAATCAATCTATCAATCTAAAAGCCATAAGAAAAAAATCATAGGAGGAGGGGGTACTTCAGTGCATGATATAAACAGAATGAATAAATTTTTACTTCATATTTATTATTGTCATAATATGATTTTAGTATATAAATTACTATAAAAATTAAAGCAGGGGGATTGAGAAGGAGAAAGCGGAAACCAAGGGGTACTGAAATGATTTGAAAGAAATTTGCAATTTGCTCCAGAGTTAGTGAGATACCTAATTACACTAAGGTTTTAAGCAGTTTTTAATAAGGTGATTTTACCCTATCAAAAGGCTGATATATTTTCTTTATCTCGACAAATTTCCTTATCAGTTTTCAGTATTATATTTTACTATACTATCTATATTAATAGCTTATGAACATTGGAAAAATTCTTTATTTATTTTATTATTAATATAATGTATTTGTAAAATGTCTAGAGATTAAATGATTAAAAATATATTCAACACTTATTATAGTCATATAAAGTCGGAAAAAATTAAATTATAACTTTAATTGAAGCCTATTCTCACACAAAAATGTTGCAGAAGAGGAGAAGGATAAATTCTATGAGCTTAAGAGTTATCTATTGCCTTAAAAGGAAAAACAATGACATTATATTAATGGGGGATTCAAATGAAAAAATCAGGCTGGGGCTATTCCGGGAAGTGAGTATAATTGGCTTCTAAACTAATGCCAAGAAAAACAGTGTAAAATTAATTAATTTTACCATCAACCAAAATTACTAATATGTTTTGAAAAAAAATCTTTAAAAAAAATGATTAATTTTCATCAAGGGAACAAACATTTAAAACCTTAAGTACACCAATGATATAGTCTTTATATCAAGCAGCATAGAAGCTACATATGTAGCTTAAAAAAAGTTTCCAGATTGTTAAAGACAGTGACTAAAAAGGCGTAAAATGTAAAAAATAATTCTGCAGAAATCACTTACATTATATTTTTCTGGTTTAAAATATAATAACCCCAATAGAACTTTATAGATGAACTGTCTTGATCCTAAAATAAATACAAATAAGTATATTAAAATAATAGGAATAAGCATTATACAAAACAATAGGAGATCTGCCATAAGAACGCATAATATATGGTAATAACCGGAAAAAAAGAAAATAATTCTGGAAAAATAGAAAATTGAATATGGCAACACATAGCCAAAAAAAGAGGGTTGAAATTGGGTTTTGTTAGCTAGAAAATGCAACATCTTTCCCATTTCTTTCTCTTACCTGTATGGTCTATAGCAGGACTGACTGTAACAACTGGAGTAATAATAAGCTTAGAAAAATAGCTACTGGTTAAAGGTAATTGACTAATCGATATTTGAGCCGAATCAAAATGCAGTAAAGCATAGTGCTTGTACTTACTTATCCTGCACACTCATTTTAGTAAAGGAGATTTACTAAAAAATTCTGAACAAGAATATGTTTTACGGCTAAGTAAATTACATAAAGAAACTTGAGAGTAATATCTTGTGCTTGTAATATGAGATGATGATCCATATCTAAACCCATGTTTTTATATTGGGCAATTCCTTATTACTATTCTCAGAGATAAGCTAAATAAGTCTCAAATCTTTTTTAAGTGCAGCCAAATATATCAAAAATCTAAGAGAATGGTAAAAAGTAGGACCAGATCTACCTGACTGATGTAATAAGAGTTAAAACTTTTTATTTTCAAGAACATCAGGTAGACCACTCAAAATAATTAGTTTTTGATACTGTTTCAAGGCCTTAAACTTTTCATTAAATTGATCTACAAAATATGTTTTTATTGAGAGTTTTCTGTCATGAAACATTTCAATATTTAATGTTGGTTACTAGCTTAACCAGACAGTTAGTAGATGTAGAATGTACAATCAGAACTTGTTATGGGGCTATATGACAGTAGGATTTCTTAATGTCAACTTGAATTCAGCTCATTAAGAATTTAGCTTAGTTATTTACAGACATATTTCCTTAATAAAGATTAGATAAGTAATGCAGTTCAATATAATGAGTGAATACTATAATAATAGGAAAAAAGAGTTCCCAGTTAAATAATTTATAACTATATATTATTTTTAATTGTATTAAACTTAAAATATATTGTTGCAGGCCAAATATATGGATCCAGTCCTGGTATTCAGTGTTTTATCTTTCATTGCAGCAGTACTAGGTAGTTTCTTTCCAGAAACAAAACTTTGTTCTATGCCAGATACCTTACAGGCTTCTAAAGATTTGGGGAAAAAGAAAAGTGAAGAAGTTAAAAATCCTACGAGGTATTTGCTTAAATATTCAACTTCCTAAGACTTATTAATAAAACTAAATTGTTACCAAGGGGTCCAGCACTATTGTTAATTTATAAAATAATCAGTTCAATGATAATGATAATAATAGACAATAAATTCATTAACATTTAAATTTTTCAGTGCACTTGAGTAATCTTGAGTTTTAAAATTAAAATAAAATAAAAGCAGAGGACAAATTCTCTGCTAATGTACCTTATCTTTTTATTTAATTTTTTTTAAAACTATTTAAAGGGAACTTGAGATATTCATCACTGCAAGCTGAATTGGAATTTCTTATGTTCTCTTTGAATTATTTAAGAAAGTAAAATTAAATAAAAAGGTGTTAGTGGATTAAATTTATTAGTAAAATTATAAATATAAAGTCTTTACAAAATCTGGAGGTTCAAGATATTATTTTTTTATTTAAATATTTTTTCCTTGCATCTTGAAGGATACGAAACTAATGAGGGTGTTGAATCCATGAAGGTTGGAAAAGAATAAGTTTTTATTGTTTGCTGCTTTTAATACTTTTGTTTATTTTACAGTGTATTTAAATTTAAAAAATTTGTTTAGGCTTCAATCAAGTAAACAGAAAGGTGTATAAATACGATTTTAATGAAATAACAATAACATTTTTTCCTGATTATTTTGGCCTCCTCAATAATCATTTAATAAGAGGTGATGTTATATGGCATTTCTAAATTAATTTTAATAACATAATAATAAATTATTATAACAATAAATTATTTTGAGTAAAGAATTTTTGTTGGAATTCGGTCAAGATTGATAAAAAAAAAAATACAATTTAAAAAAATTGTGTACTTTTTATTATCTACTGACACTTTGGTTTACAATTTAAGTCGAAACAACAGCAGATAACAAAAATAAATAAAAAAACAATTTTTTTTAAATTGAATTTTTTTTAATCAACCTTGACCAAACTCTAACAAAAATTTTCTACTAATAATCTCTATGGTCAATAAATTATTTTTTCATAACTCTGCATTGAATGCAAAGCAAAATCATGTCGGGCATTGGTCTACAAATATTAGGGAAAATAAACCACTCTCAAGAATATTGATTTTTTGGAAGACCAATTCAGTTTACATTTCTATCTACCTTTAAGGGGAGTGATTTGGCAGAGAATTAACCCGTTAGTCACTATTCATATGATGATGATAATATGACTATTGGGGCATAATAATGTATCATGTAATGGTCAACTAACTGCAACTATACTGTAAAGTATAGATAAAGAAAAAAAAAGTACAGTAGAATCCAGTTGGAGAGAAAGAGAAAAAGTGGATGACAGAATTACTGAAATGCACAAATATCCATACTCAAATGAACTTTCCTATTTAGCTGTGCCAAGTAGAAGGAAAAGTTCAAATAAGAAAGAATAAAGAAGACAGAAGAAATAAGAGAAAAGAGGCATCAACAGAAAATAACCATGACAGGATAATCTCAATTCTTACAGTAATGGATGAGTAAAAGAATTTGAATTGAGACCTTTCCTGTGATTTTGCAAGGCATAGAAAACATTTAAAAGTTATCATACAACAATAAAAATATTGCCATTAACTATTTCTTATCAATTTCTTCATTTCTAAAACATTATTATGTAATCAGATTTTTAGCAAGGATGTATAACATATAAATATAATACTAAGTACAAAATGTTATTGATAAACCAGATTAAATTGCACATTATTTTTTTTTTAAAAAACCAATGTTGGTTTAGTGCATAGCCAATATCAAGGCTAATAATAGGTGAATAATAAAATATGTACTCAATAGTAAATTTGAGGTAAGGTGGAATTTTTAAAAATTAGACATGAGATATATATTTCATACTGAAAAGAAGCATAAAAATATTTTACTAATGTATAGAGTAAGGTTACATCATCGGAGACAGAGAATTGATTTAAATGAGTCATTCAGTGTAGTGTTAGCAATATCTCAAGCTAAGTTATTTCCCACAGTGAGCCTAAATATTTCAAAGACAAACTAGCCCCATTTTAAGGTTACTAGACTTAAAGAGGGGATAATGGGATTCTTCACAAGCTGATCTAAACAGATTAAAACAGTTCAGTGAGAGGTTTGATAATTTCTCAGTTTGAATTTAATATAAAAATAATCTTATCAACTGAATATTGGTGAACTCTAGAGATCCTATGATAAAGGTAGTGTTAATCTGAAGATTGTACAGCATAGGGATGAGTTTTAAAGAGTGTTTTAGGTCCTAGGAGTCCAGGAAAGGGGGATACTGAAGGGATGGAAGAGGAATTAACTGAGGTTTAAAAACAGAAAATTAATGTTGAAACTATATAAGGATTTTTGAAGGACTCAGACATTAGAATCTTTCACTTTATTTCCCCCACATCTCAATTTTATTATTGAATAGAATTTGATAGTAGTCCAACCTCCATTGTTAAACTTCTTAAGAGACAGCCTTGTCTGTGTGATTCAACATTTAAACGAGAGATATTACTATGTTTCAGAAATGATGGATCAGACACAACAAATATGGACTCAAGATTATGAAGAAAATTTAAGATAATTAATCTACACCATAAAAACAAACAAAAAATCTACTTTAACATAATAGCTTTTATTCCTTCATTTATAATTCTACTCAATTTAACTTTTACATTTTAAACCTAGAATTGTTAGAAAATAATCAAAATCCTTATAGTTTTGAAGGAATGAAACAAATACTGAGGGACCATTCTGAGGTAATCAAGTCCTTCATTCAGGAGCTGGATAAATCGAGATTTTTTCTTTTATAATTAATTAACGGTAGTCATTAGTAATTGTAAATATTTAATATGAACTTAGAATGCGGGTTTTAGGTAAAATGCTATAGAACAGAAAATAACATTTTATACCTATTATGTTGCATACAATTTTCCATAACAATAATAGAAAAGAAAATATTAAGATTTCAAATTTTGTTTTTCTTCTAAACCACAAACTCCTTACATGATTTTAGATATTAATATGCAAAGTTTTGATGTGAAACTTAACATTTAAAATCTGCTCTAAACATAATATTTTTAATATGATGGAAAACACCCACATTCAAGTTGATACCTTTCAGATTAAGATGCAAAAAAAATCTACTACTTTATATTATTTTATTTAGATTATAAATTTTATTAGTTTTTAGCATAAAAATAAAATACTTTAGTAAGCAGTTAAAATACTGTTTGGTCTGATATTTATTCCCATTTATGGAATAAGATTCAGCAACAACAGAGTTTAGTAATTTATTATCATAATTCTAGAGCTTAATCAATATTTCAGGCAGGAACTAAACTTATTTTATAACTAAAATACAAAATAAAACCTAGCTGCAAGTCATAAATTTTAGACAATAAAACGAACTTAGTATTAGGTAGGTCACTAGTTTACATTGCTAGTTTGTACAGCAATTTCACTATAAATGTATATATTAATAGTAGATTAGCGTAAACTATGAATGAGTGAAAGTAAAATTTGCCATTCAATTTTTTTTCCTGCAAATTGAAGGTAAATATCACATAATATTGTAAATAATAATAAAAAACATTATATTCACAACACTAACTTCGCGAGGACTTAACTCTTGAGTTAATTTCTGCAAAGGGCGACTTGTTTCCCCAAAAATGTATTATTCTTTGGGTATCATGTATTTTATGCTTCCATTTATCCTCCTGTTCACACACATACACACGCATGAGCGCGCGACTTATACATATATGCACGCGATCTAGCTTTCACAATTTTTAAAATGATGCAACAACATTCTCCACTTAAGCTTCTTATTGTAGACTGTTAGATAAGCCAATAATCTAAATTCGACCAAGGTGAAGGGGGCCCCCAATCGAAAAAAATACTATTATATATTTCGCCCCCCCCCCTCAAAAATGGCTCCTTTTGCTCAGACAGGGCATCTTTAATAAAAACAACATGTTTTCAGTCGCTTTTAAACCGAGTTTTACACTCGTAAAACAAAATTGACCTAATATGAGTTTCCACTAAAAACATTTTTGACTATTCATTTCGAACGCTTGAATTAATCCTTCTTTCCATAAAGGATTAACATTTGCTAGCATGGTTTAAAGTCTAGTTTATAACAACAAAGGCTCTAGAATACAAATGAAAGTCATGAACTATAAAAAGGACAGGACTTCTTGAATGACCTGGCATTCAGCTTCACCAATAAAGGATCGTAGATGAACCGTAAAAAAAAAATTTTTTTTTTTATTTAAAAAACGTATTACAGAAAATCATCTCCTAAAAAGTGTTGAAAATAAAATACACGTTAAATGTATAAATATCAACACCTGGCTTTTTTAACTTGCATGGAATGTAGATTTTAAAACCAGTACAAATCTTGATTCTTTTATTTTATCTGAAGTCATTAGTATATTGTTCCTTTTGGGCAAAAATTAAGATCATTTTTACAAACCCTCTATTCTGAAGTGACATCATACAGACTTCATTTTTTGACACTATGAAATAGCCAGAATAAGGAGAAATTTCTCTATGGCAAGAATACAAAATAAAACATCTTTCGTTTTGCAACTTACTTTTTAACTCACCAGCTGATCCAGCCTTTAGATAATATTTTTCTGCTGAAAAGATAAAAAGCCCCTCAGGCAGGATCTGCGTAAATTACCACAGTACTTTCCATGTCAAGTTAACTCCCACTCTCATAGAATGTATCTTGAATCAATAAATTAACTTTGGTTCTATGTTAAATATAACGACCACTGCAGCGGAAGAACATATTTCCTCCTACTTGATACCCCAGGTAATACTCATTCCTTTTCATCCGATTTTGCTCAAAAACGAACGACCCATTTATTTAATATTTAAAAACGACATGGAAAATATTTAAAAACAAATTGTGGCATCTAGGTTGTAAGTTTTAAATTGATAGTTCAGGAAAAGCCTCACGTTGTTCAATTTTGTAACTCTTAAAATCTGTATTTTATGAAGATGTTGCACCTGTGCAAGTTTCATTGCCATAAATTATATATCGCTCGCTATATTGAAAATGTACTTACATTTCACGTCCATCAATTCTGCTCGTTCGGTTTCGCTCCACTTTAAACATTAATAAAAACAATTGTGGCTTTTAGACCGACTCCTGTTTGTTCCATTTCACTCTGTTTCTCTAGATTCCTTTTCACTTTCATTTGAGAAAAAAAACAACAGAAAACTGTGTGTGTATTTTTACATTTTTTATTCTGTTCCCTTGACCTAAAAATTGTTAAAATTTACACTAGTGTGGGGAATTTAATAACTTATCAGACTTGTCTCGGTAGCATAAGTGAAATATGCACCGGCCGGATAGTAGGAAATCTAGGTTCGAGTCCTGGCTGGGACAGTTATATTATTTATTCTGTTCCCTCGCACTAAAAATTGTTAAAATTTATGTGGGATTATATACCACAAAAAAATAATATTTATAATGGAATTAGTGTGATTTGATGTTTTCTTTAAATGGGTACTTCACATTGGATATTTTTTTCCCCAAACCTGTTATAAGCTCACTGTTTTTTTTCTTTCTCTTTCCCCAGTCACATTGTTATAGATTGTTGACTCATCAACCTCGAGGAAATGTTATTTTAGGTTAAGTATTTGTTTAATTTTTACTATTTCTTTTATTAATAATTATTGTTTTATTTATTTATATTAATGTATATTTTTGAGCCAGAAAAGGCCTTATGTAAAATTCACCTAAAGTTATTCAAGGGGACTCTGTTAGTCCCAGAATAAAGTTTATTTTCTTCTTCTTCTGTGAGTTACATGATAATCCAAGAGCAAAATTGCTCAGATAACATAATCTGTTTAATTCAGCCAAATGCCTGTGGTTTAATGATCCTTTTTAATACTCAGGGGTCTCATCAAGGCCAATTGGAAAATTTGATCTAATGTTATGAACTGAGCTGCCTGAAATCTAGCAAGATACCAGGTTACAATTAACCATGTTTCATAGTACACTGATTTACAAAAAAATTATTTTTGTTCATGATTCATTGAACTTTCTCTTATTTCGGGCTAAAAATACTGTTACCACACCACTAGGCTGGTGTTTAATTGTACTGTAAATTGCTTATCAAGGCAAATGAGAAATAAATTGAGAATCCATCAAATATCCAAGAAGCCATAGGGGCATTGGTCATAATGAAGAGTAGTTCAAGCTTCACTAGGAAGAACAAATTTGTTTTTAATGAATGTTGACTGGAATTTTTATTGCTGCTCTCAGGTTTTATTGTATTTTTGTGAAATTTAAGGCTTTAGACAATTTTGTAAAAACTGTTGTAGTTAACTTTTTCTTATTCTTTACTTTACTGCGAACAACTGGAATGATTGTACGCAAAGTTGTCTGAGAGTACCTGGTTTGATCAACATAAATGAGTTCTATTCTGACAAGATAATGCTCATCCTCTTACTTCCTACCAAAGAAAAGTTTTAAGAATTTCTTGGGTTTGAACTCCAGCCTCAAACCAAAGGATTACTTGTTTCTATCCATGGCCTATTTTCTTCAAGGGGAAAAATTTGATATTACGGAAGTCAAAATTGGGGTCCAAGAGTTATATGGCAGGAATGGTAACAAGCAATAGGCTAATGAAGGTAGATTACAATAGACTATGCTTTGAGTATTAATTGTATTTTATATCATGGATATAATAATACAATAATTTAGTTAACAAACATTCACTTTTTTTTTATACATAGCTTTACTAAAATGGATTATAATTCAATTTTTTTTTTATTGATATTCCTCAGTATGATAATTTAAGATATTTTGGCTCCTCTAATAATAAAAAAAATAAGGTTTTTGTTCAACTTGAAAATGCAAGTAATAAATCCCAGTAAATTCAACCAATTTAATGCTAATGATAGCTTTTTTGTTTTTGCACACAAATGGTATACACAAACTTTTGTGTCAAAAGTATAAAATTGTGGCTAAAAATGTGTAAATTCCAATAAATTAATGGTAATTTCCAGAAAACCGTTAGTTTATGAAGAATCATACTTCTGTCAGTTGCTAATTATTAGCCCTCTGTAGCAATTTAAGTATATAATTATAAACTCTATGTAAATTAAATAATGTTAAAGTGAACCTCTTTAAAATTGTAAATCCATACATTCATAAATAGAAGAGTGGTAATACCACAAAAAATTAACTTAACAGATAATCACTGGATCTTATACAGATTATACTTTAAAAATTTACCATTTTATACTGATTATTATAAATACTTAGTTATACCAGTTATAAATGATGCCCCTCCAAAGTGACTATTGCATTTAAATACACTACATCTATAATTTCCGTAAAACTCATGTATTTGTCAACAAATTTTCTTCTTTATTTAGTTTGAATTAATATATTCTACATTAAGCAAAATTAGGGTTTCTGGTAGTAAAATAAATGAACTATGCCAAGGTTTTTGTTGTCAATTTAACTGTATTTCATTTAAACAAATTTGATGTAAAGTAATTGGCTAAGTGTTCATCACTAAGATCATCAAAACTGCTTTCAGGCTTAATCTAATATTTTTCAACTGATTGGCAGCCACATTGAATGAATAGATAACATTAATATCCATCCAAATTAAAACATATTTTTAATAATATGACACATAATGCTGAACCATTGTAAATCTATGATTGAAGACTCTTCATTACCTTGCATCAAATAATTATTGTCATAATTAATTTTTTCAGTAAACAAAAAATTCTAATATTTCTCTTTTCAAAAAATGAAAGTAATTTTAATTGGATTCTCAACAGAGAATCTTTAGCTTCAAAACTTGCAATGGAATTAAAAAATAAAAATAGCTGTGTCCAATACATATATAACTTAAGTGTTATTACTTAATTTAAGGCTAGTTTCTTGATATGTGTGTGAGTGTAAGATAAATAATAAAAATAATGTTTGTCAGAAAAAGACAAACTTATTATTTTTGATTATTTATCTTTTTTAGGAAGAGGGCTAGCAGACATTTTTTTCCAAATAGCATACCATTTTCGTTTTAGAATTGAATTTATCATGTTTATCATCAGGTTTTAGCAAATCTTTCTCACAGAGTTTAACTCCTAAAGTAAATTAATTTTCTTCTAGATTAATGTATTAAAGTGCTTGTATTGGAGTTAATTAACAATTAGAAATCTATGAAATTTTGAGTACCAAAAAGGACATTATTCAGCTATTTATCTAGGCATTTGCACGCTTTATGCTTCTATGATCCAAGCTTCACTAAATGATTTTATATATTCATCATATCCCATTTCAGTATTGGGAAGAAAAACAAGCTTGAGCTCACCAAAAACAAAAATAAAACTTTATTAGAAAACTGTATTAAAATCTGAAATATATTAACTAGTATAATTAAATAAAATCAATAAGAATATGTATTAATCTGATTTTTGCCTGACTAGTTAAAACTCATTTTTATGAAATAGTGCTTTAAAAATTTAAACCCATTTTAATTTTGATTTGTTATTTAGAAAGGACTCAATTATTTCAGTAACGTAGAAATTTAAATATTTATTTAATAAAAAATTTGTTTACATTCATTTATAACATTGATAATGTATGAAAACTTAAGATACTTTATACATCCATTTATTTCTTCATCATCTTCAGACAAAACCTCTTTTTAGCAGCAGTGTTCATGTATGGCCTCAAGACCCATTCTGATCTGGCAGTTTCAATGGTATCCAAAGTACCCAATTTAATTTCATAGGTACTTTGGATACTGTTGAAACCGCCAGATCATAAATAACTAGTACCTGTTGCTTCCCGCCAATGAACACTTTGTTTGTTAAGCTACCTTTCATCAAATCCTTTTTATAGTTTGTAGATAGAGTTATGTACAGACAATTGACAGGTATTGAGAACTAACTACCTTCAAGTTTAAAATATTTATTATTAAAGTAAAAAATAAATTTGATTAAAACAAATTTAAGTTATTTCAATGAACTAGTTAATGACAATTGGGCTATGCTATTTTTGTATAAGTTTATTTAAAAAAATACTCAATACTTTTATCAAATTGATATTTCTATAAATGTTTGTAATATCGAAGGAAATAAGAATATATCTTTCTGAAAATGTTGTTTTGGTCAGTTTATTTATCAAATCTGATCCATTTTATAAGCTGTAAATTAAAGAAAATTCTTTAAGTTTTTAAATATTTATATTACTTTTTTGGTATATATTTGTATATATTTGGGTAAACACTAAAAGAGTGGCTGTAAGAAATTCATTTGACTTAGATGAAGGCTTTAGAAAAAAAACTTCACAATTAGCCGAGAGATTTCTAACTTCAATTTAAAAATGGCTTGTGGGATCATATTCTATTTTGGTGTACCCATCTTCAACAAAAAATCATAAATTTTATTGTTATATTTTAAATGACGATTATTAGTAGAGAATTTGTTTAGTATTGGTCAAGGTCGATCCAATAGAATACAACTTTAAACAAAGTGTATTTTTTTTTTTTTTTTTTTTTTTTTTTTTTTTTTTTTTTTTTTTTTTTTTTTTTTTT
>KZ808095.1:210847-221167 GCA_000696205.2 Oncopeltus fasciatus | reverse complement strand
ATATACCACCTGGAATTTAAAAATCTCTCTTTTACAACTCTCATTCTCTTTTCAGCCCTGAAGAAGCCATCACATGATGTGCGAAAGCTCGGCAAATAACACCAATTTGACACGGTCCAACCCGGAAGAAGAAACGGTAAATACTTCTGACGACCGGCGAAGCCTACGTGAACATATATTTATTTCTTATATCCTTTTTTTATACCTCATTTAAATTATAGGTAGCACATCAGCTAGAGTTCACCAAAAAC
Source organism: Oncopeltus fasciatus (assembly GCA_000696205.2). Classification (NCBI taxonomy): domain Eukaryota; kingdom Metazoa; phylum Arthropoda; class Insecta; order Hemiptera; family Lygaeidae; genus Oncopeltus; species Oncopeltus fasciatus. The sequence continues at coordinate 220,916 of KZ808095.1, read as the reverse complement.
AAAACTGAAACTTTTCACATAAGAATATTGTATTCAAATCTGAAATTTATGAACTAGTTTTATTAAATAAAATCAATAACAAGAATATTTATAACCAATCTGATTTTCGTCTGAATAGTAAAAACATTTATAATAATAGTTCTTTAAAAATTGAAACCAATTTTATTTTGATTTGTTATTTAGAAAGGAGTAAATTATTTCAGTAACATAGAAATTAAAATATTTATTTAATAAAAAATTTGTTTACAACTATTTATAACATTGATAATGTATGAAAACTTAAGATACTTTATACATCCATTTATTTCTTCATCATTCCAGCCATCATCTTCAGAGACAACCTCTTTTTAGCAGCATGTTCATGTATGGCCTCAAGACCCATTCTGATCTGGCAGTTTCAATGGTATCCAAAGTACCCAATTTAATTTAATAGGTACTTTGGATACTATTGAAACCGCCAGATTACCAGTATTATTCCTCCAGATAACTGGTACCTTATATATATATATATATGCCAGTTACCCTGCTTAATGACTGTTAGCTTATGGAAATATTTCAGGGTAACCAGGTTATATTTTTTTTTTTTTTTTTCATAGTGTGCTAACTAGCTTAATAGTTGTTATAGCTAGCTATTCTTTTAATTTCTTTTCCCCTCTTCTCTCTTTTAATGATTAAAACCATTATGAAATTAAACCCTTCAATATCTCATTATTCTGACATGATGTCAGGACCCTGGTTAATGACATGATTTTTCATGCAGGGCGGTTGCAGATGTCATACTGCTATTGGTAGCTATTAGGCCTGGTATCCATTAATCATTAGATTGTTGGTAAGTCCATTTTCACTTTTAGTATGCATTCAGCTTGATACTACAGTATAGAATACATACATATCCCTACATGAAATGGTAGCTCACTAAGATGTTCTAAGTAAATTCCCTAAATGAAGCATTTATTGTAATTTAAAAAAAAAACAAGTAGAATAATAATTTCTACTAAACACAAGTAGAATAATACTTGTTTTCATCACACTTTGATTTTGGGTCAAAGTATGAGCCTAACAAGTATTATCCCTCCATAAACACACACACAAAAAACCAGTATGTCATGAGCAAGAAATATAGCCTAATGAGATAGGAAGATTCGAAAAGACTATAGTTTACTTAAGCAATGAGGTAGTTAAATATGGAAGCCCACATTTTTCCTGATTAATACTCTGGAAGCAAGATTTTTATATAGCTCTCCAGAAGGATTTTACAAAAATTCTTATGAATTATTGAAGTTGGTCTATTAAGAACAGATCTTAAGTTTTAAATGACAGTGTAATTTGCAATGTGGAACTAAACAAAAAAAGCTTTTAATTTTATTACTTTTTACACAACACTTTAAATGTTCTGGCCTTAATAGACCAACTTCAATAATGCATAAGACTTTTTGTATAATCCTCTTGGAGAGCAATATGATAATATCTTAGTCCTGCTTCAGAATGTAGGCTTTCATATTTCCCTACAATATGTATATATATATATATATACAGGAGGAGGAAAGAGAAAGAAACACACAAAAGATAAAAAATTCAGAGTATTAAATTGGAGACTTCTCGCCCTTCGTCAGAGAAGAGAAACTATGAGACTGCAGAAAGGACTCAAAAGAGGAAAAGACAATTGGGATTTTTCTAATCTTTCTATTGTTTAAAATTGATGTCTGATCTTGGGGTTTTGAGAAAGTGGATATAGTTGCACTCTCTCGTCTTAAGTTGCAAATCTGAAGCCGTATCGGCCTTATACCTTAAGTGGATATTGACACTGAAGAACGTGTTGCCAGTTTTTATAATTGCGCAGGATAAGCATCTGCTTTTGTCGAAAGGCTTAGTACCTGGGTTTTGGTAAATTTGTGAGGGTTTTGACAGTTTTTTCCTGTTCGGTATATATTGAAGGGTAGGGGGGCTTTCCTATACGTAATGCCAGGTTGGAGCTGGTGGAAGGATTATTCTATATAATAGGGAGAGCTTTGATTATCTTGGCCTTGATACCTTCTACCTCGGGGAAATATCCAGCAACTAGGTTAAGAGTTTGAGCACTAGAAGATTTAGGTTTAGGATTGAAGATTTAGTTTGAATGAAGGATTTCTCTATCGAGGAGTTGAGATGGCTAATCCCTTTGAAGAAGAGATTCTTTAAGGGTTCCTAAATAAATCTTAGTATCTTCAGAATAACAAATGCGGAGGCCCCAAGAGGAGAGAGAGTAAGGCAGAGACCTCTTGGTGTGGGGAGGGTGGCAGTTGGAATAATAGAGAAGGGGGAGGGGTATTACCTACAATGACAACTATAAGTAAAAAATAATTTTTTTATGTAGAGGGCATTGTATTTAGTTTAGAGTAAAGAAACAACACAGATTTAATTATTGATGAAAGGATACACCTTGAAATTGAACGAATAGGAGTGTGGGTTTACCTAGACCACATACTTTTAACTTCACTGTCTAGAAGCCACAAATAGGTTTTTATCTATGAAAATTGGCAACATTTTAAAATAATAAAGGAAGGGCTAATTTCTTAAAAGGAAAAAATCAGATGAATATGAGGGGGAGATCACTGGAAATGTCTAGCGTGAGTATAAATTTGTTTCATTGTAACAGGTGAGAAGCATCAGAATAGCTAGCGTCTCTAGCAGTTAGTTAAGAGAAATGAAATAGGACAAAAATTTGTTTAAAAAAATGAAATAAAATGATAAAATACAAAAAAATGGCAACTACCATGCTGTTGAATTCACTTAGTTCAAACAGTTCCAGCATGAGACTTTTCTGAAATCAAAATTAGATGATCAATTACATTTTACACAAAATGAGAGATTAAAAAACATATTGGTAGATGAAGAAATCAGGATGAAATAAAGATGACTACTAATTGAGAATTGTAAACATTGCATCCCAGAGAAGAGCCTCCTGCCCACAAAAATTTTTTTTCAGAGGGTCTCTCTCTCTCTATTTGTTGTAAAACAAAAATATGTTTATTACTATAAATAGCACAATGCATGATTTAGTAGTGGGTTAGGAGGGAAATTAGTGACCAACTTGAATCTTGAAATATATTGTAGAGTATAACTGGAATAATTAGGTAATCCTCATCAAGTCGTGAATATGAGTTAAACAAACTAATTGAATATACCTCTAAAAAAAACAAATAACTGGTATTGTTGGAATTGGATAGTTGTGAAGGAGTTTCTTACCCTTTTGAAAACAATACAGTCATCTTGATTAGCCTATGTTATCACCCCTTCACTACTTTCAGTAACGTGATATGTGGCTAATTCTGGCCCATCATCTTGCCACTGCAGGTTATAAATTAAATTGAGAGCTTTTTTTTTCTCAAATTAGCACCAATTTCGCTACCCTTCCTCTTGTGATTTTTTTAAAATCTACCTTTGTTACCTCGAATCTCTCTTTTCTTCAATGAACTTACGATAAAGATACTCTCTATTTAACCTTGCTTGTCAGCGTAACATTTTTAAATTATAACAAAACACAAAAAATATGACAGGTGGGACACCAGCACCAATTCATCTTGTACGGCATTTGCAGCTAAACTAACCTCTTAAGGTGTTAGTTTCTTTGTGACGTCATAACAGTTATCCCCTACCATGCATACCAAGTATTCCAATTTTTTAGGATGGCTGAAAATATTTTATGCTGAATAGTCAGCTGTAAGGTTTATTGTCAGGAGTAACCTACATCTTATGACTGAGGTTGCGGATCTGTAAGGTTTTCTTGTGTTTTTGTGGAATTGTTTATTTTTGGTATATGACATTTACCATGAGTCACAACATTTAATACTTATCAATAATTATTAAATATAGTTCGTATTTTTTAGCGTACATTACTTATACTGTAATATTATCCATTTAAAATTTTGTGGGAAATAAGTTTATACATTTTGTACAATTCCCCCCAATCTTACAGATTAGGATTTTTTTTTCACAACCTGCAAAGTACAATTGAAGGTTTCACCACTGTTATAATTGATAATGGATGACCTTTTGTTGTGATTAGATTGTTATATGTAATCAATTTTCTTTTTTGATGGCATTTTCTGTAATTTTGTGTATAAAATAGTTTCTATGGACTAAAATGGGCGAAAGAGTTTGGGAACAAAAACAAAGAGAAGCTCTTTTGGATGGCCAAAAAATTCTTGAGAGGACCAGTGAGAGTTTGAGAAGGTCTGAAAGAGCAGCGATAGAAGCAGAAAATGTGGGAACTTCGGTCATTAATGAACTTGGACAACAGAGAGAAGTACTGGTGCGAGCATCGAATAGATTAACTGATATTGACAGCAGTGTGTCACAATCCCAAAGGATTATAAACTTTATGAAAAGAGGTGTGGTTACTAACAAATTACTTCTTATATTAATCATAGTTTGTGAAGTTGGTATAATAGCTAGCTTATTATACCTAAAGGTATTCAAATAACTTTGATTTATGTTAATTATTAATTGTATGCATTTACATTGTTTTGTTATTCGCAATTCTTATTCTCTTGCCTTTAATCAATGTTAATCAAGTTTATATAAATGAGGAATACATTCCTACATAATTGTATATTAAACAATGCATTTTTATAAATAAACTGGTTTTTTGTTTGCCTCTCTTTACTTCATTGATCACCCTATTTATTAAAATCTTGATATATATTGTTGATATCCCACTTATATTTCTCTTTGTTCTTAAAACTGATTAGTGAAATACATAAAGAAATATTGGGAGGTCTGACTTAAACATTTGTTTTCCTGCCTTGTAGTGCTGCAACTAATCTGTGTTAAATTCCCATGCAGAAGAATGTTGTCTTTAAGCAACGCGGTATAGGCCAACAAAAAAATCAACTGATCATCTTTCCAAGAAAAATTCAGGAGCTATCACGGAAGTTTCCGCTTGTCCATACTACTATACTTCCCACAAAAACTATAAAGTTAAATAGTATTTCAAGAGTGTTTGAAATTCTCAATCATATTTGGCCTGAGAGTTTTCTTGCTAGGTTTTGTATTTTTTTAACTTATAGTTACTGCTTAAAGTTTTCTCTGAGTCATCCAAATGCTGCTCAATAAAAAATAAGCATATACTCCACTCATTCTGCACATCAGAGCCCATTAATAATGTAACAAAATGCATTTTTCTTTTAATTTTATTGGTAAATTTTTTTTTTTTAAGAAGAATAATATATAAAAAAGTAAATAAATTTTTTGTTTGAATTATTTGACAGAAACATATGCTCTTCCAGTCTAATCAACAGAAGCAAGAGTATAACCTAAAACTTAATTATAATTTTTTTGTATTGTAAAATATTTCATTTAAGTGTAGCTGCTAGGTTGGATTTGATGAAAGTTAAATTCCTCTAATATTAATCTAATTTTATGAATTCAGAAATATATTCAATAATTAAGTAAGTACATCATTTCAATATCATTTGAATTAAATAAGGGACAACTGAATAAATACATTTTAACGCTTGCTTTACCTCTAAATATGTTTTGAGTGATTCCCATCAAACAGATATATGAATTCTCATACCTTCTATTCTCCGTCTTCATTGGTTTCTGCACACCATCTCCCGTTGGCGAGCGCTTTCGGACATTGTCCATCTTCTGGCCGAATACATTCGTTCACTGTCACGGTCCGTATATATATGAAGATATATGAATGTTCCCAAAACAGGTTATTTAAATTTTATATTGTCTGACAATTAAGTTCAATAGCTTATTTGTCAGTCAATAATTATTGTCTTTAAATCATTGTGTATTATATATATATATGTGACTTTCTCTAGTGTCAACCCCTTAACATATTAGATCCAGTCCTCATCAACATATATATAAAAAAATATTTATAGTTGCTTCAATGCAATTTCAATCCTGCCTTTTACATTGGTAAGTGTACCTCGCTCCTGAATTGCAGAGCATCCTAAACTAAATTAGTCTTCTCCCTATAGTTAGCCATTTTAAAGTATTGTGTTCTAATGTCTTTCCATGTTCAAGTTCTGTTAAGTTTACAGATTTTCAATTGAAGATAAATGATACTTTTACAAACTCAGTACTTTTTTCTTGTGTTTTCTAGCTTTGAATACTCTATACTTCTTGTTTATCCTCCTTAACATTTTGATTGGTATTTATTACAGACAAATGTTATATTTTATCTTATAGTTTATATATATAGGCTGCTTTGGCATTATACGATTCACCTTCTAATTGTTTATATGGTTACCTTCTACAACAAATCATTCACAAATATAATTTATTGAACCTTATTTGTCAAAACTTGATAAGAATAAAAGGTTTCTTCACATAAATTCTGTGAAGGATGTATTCATAATATAAAAAAGGAACTCAAACAAGGAATACAAATTAAGCTAAATAAAAAACAAAACAAATTATGGAAAAAAATAAGTATATTTAAGGATTGTGTTCTCAAAGCACCAATATTCATGTTCCTTTTTTTTATTTACCAAAACTTGTATTTTTTTAAACATAACTTTTTAATCATTTTAAATATATGTATATGTTTTGCTATCTTATTAAATAGAAAGTGTTTCTGTGTCTATATTAATACAATATATGAAAATAGAAAGCTTCACTTTCTTAAGTAAACTAAAAGGATTCTAATGAAACATGGCTAAAACTGAAAGATTATTACAGTATTAGTAAAAATCACAGTTCAAGGCAGGGGGCATTATTTATTATGCCACAATATTTACTGAACAGACAAGTAGAATAGAATAAATTAACAAGTTTTTTGCTAAATGGATCAAAACAGTAGAACATCATTCATTTCCATTACAAGGTAGAACTATTTGAATTGAGATTCTAAAATGAAATTTATTTTATTATTTCTTATGCATGATTTATAAGTCAAAATTTACTGAATTTAAATGAACTGAGATCATATTGAAAGTATAAAAAATCTTAAAACTAGCATGATTTATGTTTGATCTACTATATATTCTAATTTAGTTGATTACATTCAAGAGAAGATCCAATTTTTTTGTTAAATCATCATGTATATGTAATAAGAACCTTGATTAAAGTTTCCTGTAAATATTGTTTTAAATAATTTAAAAAAAAACTTTAAGGATTGATTTTAAATTATAGCGATTAGTTTAATGGGTCTAAAAGAACTACTTGGACCTGTTAAGTGTCATTAAGTGTTTGCTATACTCATGTCAGTCTGGCCCTGACTTTGTGTTCTCTGGAGAAACCAATCAACCGAGTTTGAGACTTGATATTCTGGCCTGGTTTTTTGAGTTGGCTGCCTATTAATGGACCCACTATTTCTTCTTCACCATTATGCAATTTATTGCTTTCTAACTGAACTTTCCTCCAAGAGTTCCAAATCTTATTCAACTGATAATTATCTTTTTATCCTATATAAAATATTAATTCTTATTCATTAATGAATAAAATATTATTAATTAACAAAGAGAGAGTTTGTTGACCGTAGATATTATTCTAAGATGATTTTAAACAATTATTGAGAGNATATTATAATTTTCTATTATACTAATTTCAAATATTACTGTATTCTCATGACATTGTATTTCTACAGCCCTGAAGATGGCTTACAATGTAAGCCGAAACGTTGGCAGATAATCCTTCATTAAAAAAATACATTTTTTTATTTGTGTTTTTTGGATCTACCTCGACCGAACCCCAACTAAAATCATCTTAGGATTATTAATTAACCTATTTTACAAATAATATTATATGACCTGGTCATTAATTATAATATTGTATTATAATTAATGACCTGCTCATCCGACACCCCTTAATCTGGTTCATTCAGTTCTGACATTTATGATTGCCTGTCCAGCCATGAATTGGCCAGTGACTGACCTAGAAGCAATGATGGATAGAAGTTATTTCTGCTTTATTAGTTAATATAATGTTTTTGAAAGAGTTTTTTCTAGTATTAATTTTTTTAAATCATTTTCTCAAAGGATATGTGGACTCCACTGTATGGATGTCTTGATACTGTTAAGAATATTAAAATTGTTGACTGAATAAGTTTAAAAACTAAAAGTCTATCTCTTTTAGAAGAAATTTATTTTCAACCTCACCTGTTGAAAAGTTTAATATACTGTCTTCAGCTCTAGATATTGTTTTAGTAATTCATTAATGAATGCAGGGTACCTGTTTTAGCTTTTTTCTCTTCTTAGCCTTCTTAACTGAAGTTGTGTTATTGTAATATGAGTCAGTTAATTCTTACTACAAGCTCCTTAAACCTGATAGAGGTCATTATGTGCATTAGGTTCCACTTGATAGTGGCATTCTATAGATCCTGGAGTGTAGAAATAGAACTGGCGTTAGTGCTTTACAAAGTTTGTTTGATTCCTTTCTATTATGTCTTGGTTTCCTTGTGTTCAGGAGTTTGAGAATTTTTCCAGAAGTACCTTAGACACAAGGAATGGTCACTATAGCTTTAGTGCATATAAATTTTAAGTAGATGTGAGCTATTTGGTAATAGTTTTTTTCTTTTTTAAGGCTGTTTTTTCTTGGGTAATACAAGTGATTCAGATACAGCAAAGGCTCTGTCCAATAAGTGTTCAAACAAGTCCTATGTTCTGCACTGGGTGGTGATTATAATTAGATAAAATATATCTACATTGAGAGGGCTTCCTATATACTTGATAGCCTGGTGTCCTGCCTTATCTCTTATTCACTAAGATATTTTAAATGACATTGAACCATTATTTGATATCATATCATGACCTAGCACCTCCTTTTCCTAATATTAATACTTTCCTATCATAGACATTCACAGTCTCTATCTCTACAATTAAATTGTGTGTATTAATATTGAATGCCTTCTCTTTTTCAAGGATTTGTTGGAATGTGAAAAATTGATCAATATTGGACTTTCCACTCACCAATTGTAGCTATTTACAAATGTAAGCACTATTCAATGGGTAAGTGCTTCCCTGCTCTACCTTCCCGGTCTGTGGCTATATCTTTTATGCTCATTGCTCTCTCTGGCTTGCATATGTAATTTATTATTAATGTAGTTGATTCCTTCTGAGAATCTGCATTGACATTTTCCTATTAGCCTTTCAGTAAATGGTAAAAGCTGTATGAAAATGATCAACAAATTGAAGAGTTGTGCCTTGATAGTTTGCACATTCCAGTGGATCATCTTTCTATACAGCACTTCTCAATTATATGTAATTTAATGTAATAATATACAAAATAAATGTCATTTTTAGTAGAAAAATAGCAGTGATTTCTTCTTCTTTGGGTGGTTCTATTTCCTTTAAGACATTAACAGGCCCTAGGGTTACTTCATCCAAGTAGAAAACCTTTTGGTTTTCACCACCTAATCAGTAGGATTGGTTTTAACAGCAAACCATCCCTCTGCACATGCAATAGTATATGTAGAGACTTCCTTCCCACTGATCACTTTATTATAAAATTTTCTTCAATCTTTTTATACTGCCACTACCTTTTTTAGAACTAGTAAAGGAGCTTTGCCACTCTCCTACATCCAGCATTTTCCAGTATTCTATCCATCTGCTCGAATTTGTTACTAAAATTTTCACTATTGACCCCATTCTTAAGCTTAGTTACTCAAGAGAATTCATCATTAAATTATCGATTTTGAGATTCTTGACAAGTACTACATCAGCTGCTAATTTTACATAAATATAATCTTCTATTAGTCAATTTCATTCAGGATCACTTTCTATGCTCCTGATCTGAAACAAAATAAAAGTTAATACCACTACATTTATTTTTTGTCTTCCCCTTCATGGGATACCCTCTCATCACCTATTAACAACTTTGAATACAAATCTAAAAAAAGAAAGCCTGGTGACCGAAGCCCATTAATTCTTGTATAGGCTAATTTAATTTATAGATATTTTATATGCTTTAACTTAAAAAAAAAAAAAAAACGAAAAATTCGTCTTATACTCGAAGTAGCTGACATTGTCATACATTTTGTCGACTCTCGTCATTTACTTTAATAAATTTTAATTTTTAAATATTTTATTTTGGTTGTGGTTCTTTATCCCACGTAAATTATAGGATCTCGGAA
>KZ808095.1:177203-210733 GCA_000696205.2 Oncopeltus fasciatus | reverse complement strand
CCACAAAGCTTAATACTTTTCTACTATATTAATATAATAGTTTTATATAGCTTATATAGTTAGTTGATGTTCTAAACCTTTAACAAATTTCTTTCCTTTTCTTCCTAATAGTTACTCTATGAAACACAAAGTACAGGGCCAGCCAAAACTTTATTAGATTAAAGAGTAGCATACACATTAAATATCATACATAGGAAATTATTGAAAATCAAATAGCATGCCACATTAAAAAAAATATACATTATTGCATATTGTTACTCTATGGCGGTCTGAACAAAAAATAAAATGCTGTACAATGACATTTTAATTTGTTGGGAATTGGAAAATATTCTAAGACACAAATGTATCAGGGCTATGTTTTGTTTCAACAGTACAATATTTTTTACTATTACTACTACAGCCATGCTTCAGCTATATACTAAAAAAACAGTACTTTAAAAAACAAAAAGTGAAACTGGTTATAAAAAAAACATATGATGTAAGAAGGAACATGACAACCTTCTCCTGCATAAAAGAAAATAAAGAAATATACAAAATTTAATTATTAGATTGGTTCTTATATAATATGAACCTAAGAATGGTTTACAAACTAAATTGTACTGTTAAGTATGATTTGTCAAATTAGGTTTGTTGAAATATTTAAGAACTCAATTTATTGCATCATGAAATTATCACAATAATATTTTGGGTACTAGAAGTACATAAAGAAATTTAATACTAATGCTAAAATTGAGCTGAATGAGAGAATAACCTATAATTTCAATTCCACTCTTCTACGAATACTAGACTGTAGAGTGTGTAAACCTATGTAAAAAAAAAAAATATATATATATACATATATTTACACACATACACATATATAAATAGTGAAATCAGGAAAAATTTACCCTCTACTTAACTCCCGGATGCCCTAATAAAAAATACAACATCATTACAAAGAGTAACCATTGTAAGGATCTCATGCACTATTTCTACTATTAAATTCTTATTTACATATCTATATATTTTAAGTACATCGAGTAAATTAAGATTTGAAATAGTGAAAGAGATCAGGAAAATTTCACAATCATATCTATTGGATGGAAAAACTGCTGAACGCCCTATTAGAAAATTCTGTACTTCATTGCAAAGAGTAAGTGTGGCACTAAACTGTTGAAAGAATTGTAGAAGTATAGAAAAACTTGACGCATTTAATTGAGCAAATATCACAACAATTCGGAAAAAATAGATAGATGAACATATGGAAAGCATTCTGTAAGAATGAAAAGATTTTTGGAAGAATATCATCCCAAGGTGAAATTATGTATAGAGGTTCAATCACTTTCTTAAAGGGAAGCAATAGCCACAATATTAATAATTATTACTCACACAAACATAGATATTTAGGATAGAGGTTGTTTTGTATAAAAAATGGCATGAAATTATACACCATAATCAAAACAGCAGTTACATTATTATATTTTATCAAGAGAGACAAGTATCCCAAGGATGAATTTCATGAGTTCAATAAAAGATCATGAAGAAAATATATTAGTCAACGACCATTATGGAAATAGAAAATTAGTAGTTGCCAAATTCAATTACTGAAAATTTTTTAATCTATTAAAAGAAAATTCCTACTATCAATTAAAGGAAAATTCAGCCAACCTCTATAATTCCAAAACTTTCTGGACTGGATATAGAAAGTTTGATGATTGACACTTTATTCTACATCCATATTTAAGCAAGTGGAAGAAATATATTGCTATATCTATTCCAAAATATCATGTGAACATTTTGAGTGAGGTAACTGTGAATATGGTAGAATGAATATTGCTCAAACTTGCAATATAGATGAAGAGACAGGGGAGTTAAATTTTGAAAAATTTTATCTTTGTGGAATGAGGGATAATCAACCTCCACAATAGTTTTTGTTTAAATTAAAACTTATTGAACAAATAAAAAACCATAAACTATTAATCTTTTAAAAATGTGAAGGCTCATTCAGCTCAATATTTATTAGCCAACTAATGCAGTATTTTCTAACTAAATAAAACTTAACACATGAAAAGTAAGACAACAAAATTTTTATTTTATTTTTAAACTGAATAATATATTTTTTTTCAATAATTTTAATATTCTAGAAAAATTTTCAATAAATTTTTCAAATCATAATTTCAACGCAGTAACTAACATAAAATATTCTAATACAGCAAGGATGTTACCCTGAATTGCTTCTTTAATTTTAATCCTTATAGGACTTAGCACCCTTTACTCCCTCCACTTACTAAAATAAAATATCATTATTAGTATTAATAGTGTTGATTACAAAAATAAATTTTACATAATAACTTAAACTTTAAAATGGATTCAGCTAAAACCATATATATTTCAACATGGCATTTATGAATAATTACAGTTTATCAATATACGACACATATCACAAGCATTTCATGGACTCCCACAATAAAAAAGAAAATAATGGAGGTAAATATAATGCAGTAACCTTTCTTTACACTCTTTATGAAGTTACTTATAATTTTACTTTTAAAAAAATCTTTAAGTAGAAAATAACAATAGAATCATTTTATTTAACAACAAAGACACTATATAAAATTGTAAGAGTACTTATAATCTTAGTGTGAACTATTTTAAAGTTAAATTAAAAAAATTAATGATATATGATTACACTTGAAACAAAATAAGTGGATCTTAACTTTTATTTGTCTTTTATTTTTTATCAAACACAAATGAATAATGTATTGGATATATTTGATCTTTAAATTAACCAGAGAGATTAACACTTCCACTATGAAGGGAATCTTATATTCCTTTTTATTATATAGATTTAAATTTGAATATAAAAAAGAAGAAATCCAGTTTTATTTTTTTTTAAACATTTAATTACAGAGATTAGTATCTATTATTCTAAAAGACAAATTCACTCTTATCTTTTTTTTAGTTTTGACATCCACAAAGCTTAATAAGAAGTAAATTAGCAATGACATCATTTTTTTTTTTACCGTCCATAAAATTCTAAACAATATAAATTTATGTTAAGTAGTACTTTTTGTGCATATCATTATTATTGCATTTATGAGTATTTTTTTTTAAAACTTATTTAGTTAATAAGCTTAACAATAAATGCTAACTCAATTTTCAAATATAATAAATTGCAAGAAAGAAAAAAATCTCTTTATCAATATATGTAATAGAAAGAAAAATTTCTGGTATGGACTAAAAAAAGAATCTTTGCATATATTTAAATTAACAAACTTAAATGAATAATTTTCATAATTTAATTGTGAAAATCCCCTCACCTGAAACAATAAATTTTAACTATTCTTGACTTATTATTCAATATTTTTACTCCCCCTCAAGACTATAAGGAAGATTACGCAGCCAAGCATATCAACCTTCAAGATAAACCATTATTGGGTATTTCAAATTAAATTCCTTCGGCTTTTCCCAACTTAGGTAATCTACTGAAATTACTGATCAACTGAGCCTACTGACTTAATGAAATCCTCTTCCAAACTATTGATGCTATAAAAACTATTGTAATATAGAGTGCACAAAAAAGAAATTGATTCAAGAAACTTTAAAACTATCTTCATCATATTTTCATTACTGCGGACATGTTGAATTAAAAATTAAATTTATACACAAACTTGTAAACTTTGTCCCCTTTTATTGTCTGATCTGTAAATATGACTGGCAAATCTAAAAAATAACTAAAATAATTGGTCCTATAACTGCTTTTTTAAAAAATCTCTATTGGAAGAGTGGGTTACTTATTTTTTTAATATTTTTAAATTAGCATTTTATAAATAGTTATAAATATAAAATGTTTTTTTAAAGGATTCTATCAGTTCCAAGATAACAACTATATTGCCATTTATTATTTATAGCAACAATTAAACTTTGAAAATAAATTTATTTATTTTGATAAATTTGAAAAAATGTTTCTAAATAAAACTTTTCTGATTGACTAATTCACTAGGATACAATTCAACAGATTTTATTGCATTATATATATCATTAATTCAATTTTATGAAGTTAACAGTATTCTACATATTACTTTCATTTCATCAGTATTACAATATTAAGAATTTCTAATCATAGGATGATTGTATAGTACAATTACTTTATATTGCAAGGCAACTTAAGCATTTTAATCTAGACTTAGACACTTTATAGAAAAAGACTCAGATAAATATATATTAATAATTAAGTTTGTTGTAGTTAGATAATAATGAGGCAGGTTCAATTTTATAGGTTAATATATTTTTTTTAAGAGATTCAAGTTGGAGTCTTTCTATGAGGTCTTTTAAGGAGACTATGATAGATATCTACAAAGTGACATTGAAATTCTCTCAGGGGACTTTAATGCACAGATTAGAATAGTAGTAATTTTGGAATTCATATCAAATCACATAAATAGAGAAGCATACTCATAATGAAAAAAAAAAGTTAAAAAAATGAGCAAACAAAAAATTGAAATACATAAAAATATAAGAGGGCAGACTTTCTAATCAGAAAATCAATAAAGGGGGAACTCTTTTTAAGCAAGGTTCTTGTGAGTTGTCCAAGGTATTTTTAGTAACTTCTGAACGAAGGAACGTGTTGATTGGAGAAGCAATTGGCAACTAAGACGTCGAATGAACTGATATGTAAGAATTGCTCTGACCAGATTAATGGAAGAGAGTATTACATACACATAGCCCAAAAAGTTAGATTTTACAAACAACTTAGATTGTCAAGGGGAAACAAGCTAGATTATACTAACTAAAGAGGGATCACTCTTCTCTCATGCGTAAAATCTACTCCAACATCCATGCAAACAGACTTTTACACTGAGAAGTCAAGGCAGGAAGAAAATCAACTTAACTAAATTTTCATTCTTCGACCCATACTTCCATACTTGAAAGAGGTTATGAACAGAAAGTGTTAACCCACCACATAATTGAGGATTTCAAGTGTGCATTTAATAGCATTAAACTGTATGAAGCTACAAGAAAAATTAATTATTTTGGTCAAAATAACAATGCAGGATGTTAGGAACAGGGTAGGAAAGCAGTCAGACCTCTCCCTTAAATTCAGGGTCAAATGAAAGACCTGAATGATCTGAGACTAGGTGAATGCTTTGGCTTGCCCATTTTATACATATTAGATGTCTGGTTGATGCAAAGAACGGCACTTGAAGTTAGGCACAAGATTGCTTGGGCTAATATATGCTATTTTTGAACTTTACAAGCATGATACTTTCCAGCCAGATGTAAACCACTCTATACTCTTGTCAGACTGGATCTCTCTTATACATATCCAAGCAGAATGAAAAAGAACTTGAAATATTTCAGAAAAAGGATCTGTATAGGAGACATAGACCAAATAAAGAAGAGAAGTGTAAAAAAAAATATTATAAAAATTAATAAGGAGCTTTATGAGCTAAGCAGATATCGTGATTATAATAAGGCCTAGCAAAGGCTCAATTCGGCCAAGCATGTTGCATGAATGGACAAATAAAAAAATGAGGAAAAGTAATAGATGATCCACTTCATCAGACTTTGATGGTCTGAGTGGAAGACCTTGACTGAGATGGCTGGATGGTGAGAAAATTGATGCCAGAAACTTGCTGCGGAACAAAATTAGAGAACAGCCTCACAGAACAGAGCTGTATAGTGGATACTCATCAACGAAGCCCTAACCCATCTCAGGTTAAAGCTCCAGTGAAGTAAGTGTTATTGTCAGAATCAATTTGTTTTCATCAATGTTGCCCATTATAAACCCTGAAGAAATATCAAACAATTAAAATATTTTTTAAATCAATAAGAATTATATAAGTAATATTTATAATATGATAAATTTGCTGAAACAACAACAATTAAAGTATTTTATTAATAAAACAAACATTTATTAGGCCTATTAAAGTAAAAAACTCAATAAAGTTAGTTGATTTTACATGTAAGGGACGTACATGATAATAAAATAAAAAACTGGCACCAGAAACATCAGGTGTTATAAAAATCATGAAGTAGAATATAGTACACATGGAATTTCCTTATAGATTATTGCAAAAATTAGGAACACATAATGGAATTTCAAATATATTATTGTCTCTTAAGGCAAGTAAAGCTAGAGACTCATGGGCAAAACACAGTACTAAAACACAATCCAAGGTTTTCCAACAGAAGCTGGTCAATGTCCTATTTTAACATCTTAATAAAGCTAAAAAGTTTTTTTTTTTTTTTTTTTTTTTCTTTTTTGCTGGGTTAGCCTTCCTTGCAACCACTAAGGGTCATTGGAGGGAGGGGCTATCTACAGGTTGTTTTTTTTTTTTTTTTTTTCATTAGAAGGAATCGTATATTAATTAGTAAAAGAAATGATCAGTTTAACACGGCTTAGATTCATATCTACTAGTTATTTTAAGCATGGAATATTGAAAGGACCTCGATAAAAATTTAGCAAACTAAATAGACTTATTGCTATATCATCTATATACAACTCAGGATATTATAAATAAATCCTGTTTATTTTAGTTTGCACTTTTTAAGTAAAAAAAAATATTTAAATGAAAATTATGTGAAATCACTCAAGGAAGGTTCAGCGATAAACAAACATTAACAAAATATGAACCAACATATATAATTTTCATGACAAAGCATGAAGTGGGGCAAATCTTATGTTGAGGCTTGTCCTACTGGACCTATGCTTTTGTAATTTCTTCTCTCCTGCTAAAGAGGCGATCTTGATAGGAGGCTGGCTTCAAACTGGCTCAGCCTAGTGCCTAATCAATCATCCACAAACTATCTCACCTATACTCTTTCACAGCCACAAGTCTACATACCAGAGAGATTTTCTGAATCACTACATACATCCCTGAATGCAATCTGAATTGAACTTTTTCAGTTTATATTATCCTGAAGTTTCAAATCTCCCTTGCTGAAATTCTACTTTTTTTTTTTTTTAATTCATATAAATGGAGATATTTTTATGAAATGAATACATAAATAAATTAATACTACTTAAATGAGTCTATTATAAATGGATTTTAAACTAGTTCATAACAATACTCTCCATACACTAACAAGTACAATTACAAATACACACTCTCTCAAAAACACACACACCCTGATGCATGCACACACACACTAGTATTAATGTTACGGAAGAAAATTTAGAAAAAAATTGTTCCAAAGACTTCCTTAGTCTGAGTCAAAATTTATATTTTCTTCTTCCACATTAAACTAAGTATCTTTATATCTTCAAACCAAGCATTTACTCTTTTCAGGGTTACAGTAGAAGTGAAGGGAGGGGAATAGGGACCACATTTGTATACTGGTTGGTTCCAGTGATGTGACTGGATTCTACCATAGCATGATCTCAGAGCCTTTAGCTGGCTTCTGTTATTAGAAGAGTTTTGAAAAACCATGTCAATTGCATTGTCAAGGCAGGATAAAGTTTGTATCCCTCTTCTTTGTTTATGTTTACTAAGTTATTTGATTAATTCTATGGCTTCTTTTATGGTCCTATTTCAGTAGTAGTCCATCTTCACAATTTTCAAATGCAATACTGTGGTCTATGTTGTTTTTATCATGCTTTTGGCGTATGAACCTGTGGTATCTGTTAGTATCTCCAATTGAGAGTGGTATCCTAGTGTATGGTATTGCTTCTTGTAATGAAAGAATTCTTGTAACCTTTATTTTTCAAGATGGTTCTTAAATGTCTTCAAATCCATTCTTATTCACAAGAAGAAATTTTACAACTGATGAAGAATGTTTACAACACGAATTATCGCTGGCTGTTGTCAGCCGAAGATTTTGACACAGAAAAGAATTGAGAGAAGACTTAAAGGTTAAAATGCACCTATTTTTGATGAGCCTGGCTGAATCATATCTAAACAGGATAAAAATAAAAGAATATACAGCAATATATAACAAGAGTATCAGGCAAACACTGATAAAAGAAAGACAACTATTTTGAACAGAGATCATTAAGAAAATTATGAATTAGAGTGCAATGAAATGAAGTCTACCAAGATTCAAGCTCTATATATGAAAAAACATGAAAAAAATACAGAACAACAGGGATTGCGCTTCAGTTCAGTGAAAACTATATAGCATTTACATGGTTTAAAAGAATGAAAATACTTGAAAAATAGTTTAAATGTATTGAGTAATAAGTTATTATTTAGAAATTAGGAATAGTACTCTGAAGATAACTTCTGAGTAATAACTAATTATTTAGCTATAAAAAATTTTTGCAATCAGAACAAGAAAACATTTTTAAAAAGTTTGCTGAAATAACTTTTAGAGTATAATAGGACACATTAATGATTTGCTTAACTGAACCACATTTGTGGAGATCTCTCAGTTAAAATACTGAAAATGAATTTTTTTAAAATAAGTAAATGTCATATCTGATATTTACATCAAAACAACATTAGAGTTTCAGAATAACAACATTAGATCTTAATTACATTTCTCATTAACGAACAAAGTACAAGTGTTGTAACAAAATAGCCTTAACACTAACTAATAATTAAATACAATTTAGTTTAGTATTCTATTACAATGAAACTTTGGAATTTGAAAAAAAAAAAAAGGAACTTTCTCTTTAATATTTACAGTTAATACAATATTTCAATATTGTACAGCAATTAATATTTTATCCATGGATTGTCTTCCATCCATTGCATAGCTTTTTTAATAGATATTAAGCAATAATTCTGACACAAACATAATTTCCATTACAAGTAAATCAAATTTAGAATAAACTTTCTAAGCAAAGAGAAAGAGAAACATTTTTCTTCAATCTCCATCAGTAATACCTCAAAAAGAGTTTTAATTAGCAGGTAGAATCTTAATAACTGAGAATATATTTCTGCTCCTCGGGATTAGTGAAATAATTTGTCATTAGTCGATAATAATATTCATTAACCCAAGTGTGAAATTAACTTTAATTTAATTTAAGTGCTTTAAATTAATTATTTTGATGAGTGACTCACCGAGAAAGAATAAGTATTCTTCTTATGAGTTTCTGGTTTAATTTCATTACTGATTAATGAGTAATTAGTTATAACAATTCAATTTATGGTTAGCAAAACCTATTGTATACATTTATCTGAATTTTCATTTGACTAAACCACTTCTGGTTATAATTAATACAAGATTATTGGGCTTGTGAAACTAAACGAATGGAAGCTGCTGAATTCTGTCTATGCATAGAGAAAATGAATCTAGAACAATTTCATCCCTAAGATTCCTTATCACTATAGTGGAAGCAAGTTCAAGGAAGAATTATAAATTTTTTATTTAGAAAACTTTTTTTTTTTTTATTGCTATAAAGTCTCATTGGTCAGGAATTCTTATCTTTATTTCTCTAAGCAAAATTACTTTTACAAATGTACCAAATTTATAAATTACACAAAAATTCAACATGCCAATACTAATTTTTAGTATGATGAAGTGAAAAAATAAAATTAATTGAATAAGGTTTTCCCACAACTGAAATTCCAGTCCTCACACGATTTTCTAATTATAAGATTACAGTGAGTGCCTTTAAGACCAAAGATTTTATCTTCAGAGCCCAGAAATAGATCCCAGGGTGGGTGTCAGAGAGATATTCATTAATGATCAGTTTGTTCAATTATGAGAAAACCTTATTCAATGTTGTAACTTTGTCAGAGTTCACCAATAAATAAAAAATATTAACTTTTAAAACACAATTAAAGTAAGACCAAAAGAAATTTAAAACAGAAAAATAAAAAATAGAACTGAATTAAATAATATAAATAATTTAAAGTGAAATTTACTTTATAACTATGAATGATTGATAACTGTGATGATATTTTGATATCATTCACAGGCAAAAATGGTAAGCTCATAAGTAAATTTACCAAAATGTGAGAATTTTATAATAGGATGACTAATAGTAATGTTTTTACAGCTCAAACATCACAGAATGAACATAAAGAAGAAAATAATAGTTAAAAATTACTACATTTAAAAAAGTCAATACTTAAATATTAAATATTTTGTCTTATCATGATGAAAATATACTTCATTAAAATTTTAAAAACATACCTTCGTAAAAGTATCAACATAATGTTCCTNATTTTATCCCACGTAAATTTTAAACAATTAATGAGAGGGAATAGAATAAAAAATCTATCTGTCCCAACCAGGAATCGAACCTGGATCTCCAAAGACCTGGAGATCTAGGTTCGATTTCTGGCTGGGACAGATAGATTTTTTATTCTATTCCCTCTCATTAATTGTTTAAGATTATAATAATTCAAGTGAACAAGAAACATAGTTCTTTTAAAAGAAATCATCATCATCTCAAACCGAGATGTGGATTTACTTTCAACATATCTATTTTGATTAGAAATATTTTTTGGGCTTTACCAGCAAAAAAATTTCATCTAGCGGAATAAAACTCTACAAAATGTAATATAGTAATATAATACATGAGCTACAAGTCCTATCTACACAGGACTTATGTTGCTATGATTATTTGGGTTTAGTTTTNTTCAATTTCCCTATGACAATTCTTAGAGTTCGGGTATTTTAAATTTAGTTACACCTTTTTAGCCACTCTCTATTGAAGTTAACTTAAAATAATTAAATACCTTATTAGATAGAATTTAAAAATAAACGTTTTATTACAATTTAAAATTAAATAAATAATTTAAGGCCTTTAAGAAGTTGCAGGATTACGAGTCTGCCACATTTAGACAAACGCAACAATGAACTTAAAGAAAAAGACTACTATTAATAAGAAAAAGAATTTATCAGTGCACCCATTTCCGTTATTTGCATTTACTGGTTTCGGTGCTCATGTTAGTTCTGATGGATAGGGCATCATTAAAAGAATGAGTTTGAATCTAAGAGTGTCCAAAAACAATTTAATTTTTTAGCTAAGGCAATATAAATTCATAGATAATTATTCAAATGATGAAATAATTTAGATAAATCAATGAATAGTCATTCCAGCATTATTTAAATATCCTTTGCATTTCAAAAGCAAGAGTAAATTTGCATTATGATACAAGCCTATCAGGCCCATGTGTAGCAGTTAAGAATTAAAACAGTGTAACAACTCTAAAAACCATTTATAATATTTAAAACAAAATATAACACAATTGTTGCCAATGTAGGAACAAATATATCCTATTTCTCTTTTCACAATAAGACACACATACACACATGCATGCACACACACATACACATATAATACAAAGCTGGTTCAATGATGAAGCCAGCACTTTCCAATTTGATGACATAGCAGATTAACCTGTCAAAAAAAAGGCAATATTTAACTGAAGAATACATGCTTGTAGTATACTTCACCAAATTAAGATATTTTTTTGTTGAAATTACCCTAAAATAAGAGCTATATTAAATGTTTTTCAGCAAAAGAATTCAACATTAATTGTTTCAAAATTTGAGTAATAATTTATTAACACATTATACAAAGTCTACCTACATAAAGTATAAACTAAGTGATATACTTTTTTTTGGTCAAGTGAGTGAACAGTAAAATATAAATATAAAGAGGTATGAATATTTTAAATATTTGAGACGAGAAAAATCCTTTTCTTCTAGACTCTAATTGTTTATTGCAGAGAACAAATAGTAGATGCGTCTGTCTGGTGGTCCATAGCTGCAGCACGCCTTTTTATTGCTTCCAAATATACATCTCGGTTGAAGAGACCAGCATTTAATGGAATTCTGGAAGAAAAATAGAACAAAAAATGAAACTGAGTACATATTGTTCTTAAAAGTAAATATGCAAAAAGTACAAATATGTAAAAGCAAAAATCATCATTTAAGATTTGTCTTTACTTGTTCTTTAGGTGACCTTACCTTCAGGGTATGATTTATATTCACTATATACAAATCTAATTTAGAAAATAATAAATTAAAATAAATCTAGGATCATAGAAAGGAATAAAATGAATATATCAATGATAAAAGTAATTTAAAAAAAAACAACAATGACAGCACATTCATTCAGCTTAAATCTGACAAGGGCCACTTAATGCAGATGGCTATGGGCATCACAATTAACTGCCACTTATACAATTAAACACTTATTATACCAAGTTAATCTCCAATTATGCCAATCGAGAATAACAAAATACAAAGAGCAGTTGTTTGATTTTTCATTT
Source organism: Oncopeltus fasciatus (assembly GCA_000696205.2). NCBI lineage: Eukaryota > Metazoa > Arthropoda > Insecta > Hemiptera > Lygaeidae > Oncopeltus > Oncopeltus fasciatus. Next base: position 198,578 of record KZ808095.1, on the reverse strand, counting down.
GAGCTGTCATATAAAAATACACAAAAGAAACTAAACAATCACTTACACTGGACATGGATCAAAGAATAAAACTATTGACCGAGCTATGCTATTGGCATAAATCTCACAAGAGTGAATTAATATAAAGGTAGTAAATTAATATTTAATGATGTGATAGGCAGTTCATGGATAAATGAAGTACTCACGTGTCAATTCCAGGGCGGATTTCAACTTTATACAAGCCCCAGACTGGTTTATGATCAGATGTACATACAGATTGCACTGAGCTGTAAGCAAGGCATTCAATGCCCTCATCTTTCCTTCTTGACTTAAACAGTATCCTGTCAGTATATGATGGGGTCCTCTGTTTATTTGATGAATCATAAGTCTGAGTACCAGGATCATATTTATATGTTGGTGGAAATGTCAAAGGGCCTTCTTCAAATCCTCTTAATGCATTACCTAAAAAAATTGTAAAAGTTATTTGACACAAACAAAGTTGGTCTTTTCAATTTTAACTAAATTAACTAAAAATATTTTTAAAATTTCCTACCGTGAACCGTGATTACTTCAAATTTCGCTAGCCAAGACGACTTTGGTTACTAAAGTTTAAGCGCCTCCAAATCATTAAGAGAGTAGCATCTTAACTGAAAACTAAGAGTCCATTTGATTGTACCAAGTTTCTCTCTATCTTGTCTAATGTTCATATTTTATGTACTGCATTTTTTAGCATCTGGAACTTTGGTCTAACCAAAGGGTTTTGTCCAGGGTTATGTCTCCCTACAGTAGCGAGTAAGACGTAATTAGCTGTCTATTATCGAAGGAAAATTTCTTTTCCTGAAGACTTATACACTTACGAGCTTGCCGCGAATATTGAGAAGGCACATAAGGTCGCCGAAGGTACCATGAGATCTGATTTGGGATTACTCGAAAGCGAGGGAACTGTCTCCGGGGCCTGGCCGTGTGGAACAGCTCTCTTTCAAAATCCACCCGCAGGGAATTCCTCATCTATCTGCTAGGATCGAGCTTGATCCGAACGAATCCATTATTTCTGACGGCGACCTTCTCCGAGATATTTCCTCAAGTAGCTTACTCATTCGCTGTAAAGGAGGAATGGGGGATGTTTCTTTGCCTTTCCAAGGGTACGGGTAAGACTTGAACATAGCGTTGCAGGATTCACAGGCAAGTATCAGCCGACCTTCGCTAAGAAACAGCATATATTGCAAAGTCTTCTCTAAAACTAGTGCATACCTAAATCGCATCTTAATGAGAAGATTAACAAATTATTGAGATGTCTGGTATTTTGCCATCCCTCAACACATCATCTAGAGACGAAGTTAACAAAAAAAAAAAAGGCCCAGGGGAAAATACATATTAAGGATGTATTAATTTATTTTTTCATTCAATAAAGAATGGTTCCAAATTAGGGCTCTTTCCGAGGAGCAAATAAAGAATCAACGGGATCATAATAAACAGAAGTGCAGAGAGAAAAAACAAACAACTGTGCGCTATAAGCTTTAAACCTGGGATCTTTGGCTCAGGAGTTCAGTACCTTAATCACCATATCGACCAGAGTGCCACTCGTTCTTATCTTTTATCAATGAAATTGTAATTAATGGGTTTTGTATTTCTAATTTTTTTTCAAATACTGTATTTAGATATATAGTTCAGAACACAGAAAAGAATATGTTCCAGCTCGTACAATGGCGTATCTTTTGATTTAATTACATATTCAATGTCTTAACAATGATTTTTTGATAATTTGACTGATATCCTACATAACTTCCATTTACCATATAAGCTGATAGGAGATGGTTAGACTGTACACATATACATTATTATTACGGTGGGGAGGCCTTATCACCAGTGAGACTTATTGAGACATAAGCTGTTGTGACGATATGAGAATTTCGAAGACGACTTTTTCTGTTCATAAAAATAAAGACAGATGTACGTGTGCTGAGGCGACATGACCTTCNAAAATATTTTTAAAAGGATTATAAATATTATATTAATAAATTAAGCATCAAAGGGTAAAATAATTTTGCCTGCAGATGGGATATATATATATATATGCGCTTCAACTTGGTAAGACCACTCGCTGAGGCAGATGGGACCTACAGCATACCGAGGTAAAAAATATATCTAAAAGCGAAGATTACTTCAAGAATTTCTTATAAATAATTCTGTATGACATTTTTTATTTTAAGGTGTCAATCTTCACAAGCCACTTCCTTAGCTCCACTGTCTTTAGAGTGAGTATAGCAATGGTTTATATAACTTTTTTTTTCTTTTTATTTATTTACTACATTCCGTTAAATGAAAACATTTTGTAACTTGATTACAATGAAAAGTGAAAATGACATTTAATGTCAATCCCATGAGGAGTGAAGGTGACCAATGACACCACTCTCAAATTATTTACAGACTATGTCCCAAGGAGGTCATCTTCGTTTGAGTCGATGGGGAGGGTTTTAGGGGTTGGAGTTGGAAGACATGGTTTGTGCTAGTGGATTAGGATGGTATGGTAGTTTTCTGTGGAAAAGGGTGAAGTGGGAAGAAATTAGATCCTGAACAAAAGGAATATTAAGATAGTGGTGAAGGGATGAATTGGATAAGCAATAGGGAATATTTGCAATTATTGAGAGGACTTATATATGGTTTTGGATATTTGGTTTTGGATTGAGACTGGATTCCTTGGATGTTGGAAGGCTTGGCGGAACCCTAGATTGGTCGTAATAAGGTTTTGTAGAGCGTCAGTTTGTTTTCTATCATAAGATTGGAGTTCTTATTCATGAGTCTGTATAGAAGTCCAGGCCGATTGAGTTCTTGTCTTTTAATTTTAGTATGTTCTCACCATGTAAGTCATGAGTCAAGATGGAAACCAAGGTAACGAACGGATCTAATCCTTGCTAACCCTAAAGAAACGGTAGGATAAGTTAAGTGTTATTAGAAAGTATGGATTTCAGTTTAAACAGAAGAACACTGTGCCAGACTCTATCAAAGCCTTGGGAAATATCCAAAAAAAGCTCCTGGGCAGTACTCTTTGCACAAAAGGGAAGAGGAAATGTCTACGACGTGAAACACTTGCTGGACCGAAACCGAACTGATGATTTGGGAGGGTATTGAAGGGTTCAATGGAAGGCATCATTCGTTTTAATAGTTTTTTTTTTAAACCTTTGAAAGTGTAGGAAGGAGACTTATGGGACGATAGGATGAGGGGTAATGTGGTGATTTTCCAGGTTTGGGAAATAGTATGATGTCAGAATATTTCCAGAGGAGAGGGAAGTGGGTAGTTCTGAATATATTATAAATATAAGTCAAGAATACAATTGCCTTCTTGGGAAGATTACATTAATTTGGCCGGTGATTAAATCACATCCTGGTGATATGTGCCTAGGCAGATGAGAGATTATATACTTGAGCTCGGAAGGTGTTACTGCCTTGAGTGGCAAGGACATAGGTAATGGCATCTCCAGGAACTCCTCAATCTCCACGGTATTGGACAGACCAAATGGATCTGAATGAGGAGTAAATATTTGCTTGAGGTGCTGGGCAAATATTTCAACCTTGTTTTTGTCAGAAGAGGCCCAGGAACCATCTCCTCGACGCAAGGGAGTAGAAGCTTCATGGCTCTTAAGGATTCTGCAAGTAGAAAGGGATTTGTCTCCTGCTTAGAGGGTAGACAGATAGGCATTAAAGGCCTCATTTTGTAGAACAACAAATTTTTTATTTACGAGCCTGGAAAGATGATTAAAGTCTTTGTGGTCTGAGGGGAACACAGCTCTTGAGCAGCGTTTCGCTATGATGAGCTTTTTAAGCAAATCTGGGATTGGTTTTTGGGACTCAGAAGAGTATTTGGTAAATTGTGGTTTGAGATTAGCCATATACATGCATTGCTGAATGTTTGTGGTAAAGGAATGTACAGGTCATCTAGATCATTTGAGGTTCTCAGAGAAATTCCGAGGTCAAGTGACCCTTCTATGGGCCCTAAACAAGGCCCAGTTGACTGGTCCATTAATGAGGGAGGGAGGTAATTGTTTTGGAATAGGAATCAGAGATAACGTTAGGAGAACTGGGCTGTGGTCAGAGGAGAGCTAGTTTAAGTTCGAAGCGGAATGATGAAGGACTCTGTGGAAGTGGAGGGTAAGATATGATGGCTATAGGATTTCTTGATAAGTGCAGTTCCCTCATGTACTTGTCTATCAGGATGGTCTGTCCTATAACTGTGGTAGCCAGCAATTTTTAGATCATTTCGTTAAGTTAGTCGTGTTTCCATCAGTAATACTACATCAACAATTTTGTTATCGAGTACTAGTTTGAGTTCGTCAGTGTGCTTCTGAATGCCATTAGCGTTCCATAAGAGGATAGAAAAGGAATGGTTTATATAAATTATGATCAAAGTTTTATACATTAGGTTTTAAGCTAATTACAAATGACATGAAATGAATTATTCTTAAAAAATAATTTTTAAAGTAGTGAAACATTTTTTTCTTTATAATTTCTTCAAAGTCATAGAAAAAATTTTAAAAGGTAAATAATATTACACCACCAGAAAATTATAGGGAAAAAAAAAAAAAAAATTAAAACTTTTAACTTATTCAGAAAAAAGATCTTAGAAAATAGAGTTATGATTGTTAAATATCCAAAATAATTCATAAGGTGGATGGGAGAATATTTCTCACATTAAATAAAATTTACTTAACTACAGAAAACTACTACACTACTTTTCTACTTATAGCTTTGAAAAACATTTTAGAAGTAATAAATTATTTTCTAATCGCCATAGATAATTTTTCATAATGTTTATTCTGAAAGATGAAATTAAATGTACTTTTTATAATTAAGAATAAAAGAAAACTGGTCATAAATTACTTCCATGCAAAAGTTATTTTGCTTTAGTTTGGGTTAAAAATGAGGTAAAACTTTCATTTCTGATTTTAAAATAGCTGTTTATAAATATTTAAAAATTAATAAGCCCACATAAAACTATTTTTATGTGCACTGCAGGATACCAAAGTCTGTAATCTTAGTATACTAGATTATATCTTACTTTATATATTATTGTTAATTTTATATTTCACTAACATATATATTTCTCTTAAATGACCCTAAGGTGAAGAAAATACAAATATGTTTTAACCATTAAGTATTGACTGAGTCAGCTGATCTCCAGGAGTTGATTGAGCAGGCTGAGAGAGTGGAAAGCTTTTAGATGATATCCATTCCATAACTTCAGAACGAGGACGGCTCAGACGAAAGTTAAGATCTCCACTCCAAAGAACATAGTCAAATTTGTCTGTCACATCTAAAGAGTAAAAAACACTATTAAAACAGAGAATATATATAAATTTCCATTATTTTAACTTCCTGTGATCCTCCATATAAACCTACAATTTAATGCTTTGTTATTGTGGCTAAAGAAAGATTATATAGTAAAACACGCATATTTATTTTTCATACAAAAACAATATACATCCATGGTATAGATGAGTCACCCCCTTGTGATATAATTCAAATTTGAAACATTAAGTATAAATATTCAAATTCAATCCAAATCCAAAAGCTAGTGAACTAATAGAACTACTAGAAAATCAGATTTATAATCCAGCTTAATGATTGCTATTAATCTAAACAACCATGGTAATACTAGGTACTAAAGCTCGATTCACTAAAGAAGAAGAAGGCAAACTAAACAAAAATATGAGTAATAAACTTTAGAATTATTAGATTCATTATTAGTTAATATTATAAATTTAAAAAAAAAGTCACCTACGCACACATGTGTGTAATTTAGTTTTATGCACAAAGGCTTATTTGGTTTTTTTATATTAATAATTATTAATGCAAAATATTTCATTTGCTTCAGGTATTAATGAATAACTAAGTACTTTTAATGTCCTGTACTCTCAATATCCTATAAATTAACATAAACCTAAAGCCAACTTTGACATTCCAAAAACTATAAGCCATACAATGAAATAAGGTTAGATTTGCTTTATTGTAACTCTACTACTACTACTACTACTACTACTACTACTACTACTCTTTTATAGATGAGATAAATCTAAATAAAACACACACACACACACACACACACATTTGAGTATTGTAATATTTCAGTTTACATATTACAGTCAAAAAAATAAAAAAGTTCAAACCACAATGGTCTTTTGGAAAAAATTTAAAATACTCAATAAAAATTCCCGATACTTCCTAGTATTTCAGTGTTATTACATGAACAAATGCTAAACTCTTAAACATTAGATTAAAATTGGATCAAAGATTATAGAGGATTGGAGATAATAGAAAAATTGCTTCAGTATATACATGTGCCTAACAGTACTTATAGAGGACTTAAGAACCTACCTAATTAATTATTTAGGAAACTTCATTTGTATGAATCAAGATGCAATTAAAAACAATTATTGGCAATCCATATTAACCAGTCTGATTGCTCAACTCCATAGACAGATCATATGAACAACATATAAGAACAACGACAAGTATGACAATGGCTGTAAGAAGGAAGAATATTTCTATGTGCTACCCTACCTACATTAGAGTTCTAAGGTCCCTAAAGAAAAACCTATGAAATAGTTATAATGCAACAAGTCTTGGTTTTAGTGGAGAGACCTGAGGAAATTGCTAGGAATTGAGTAGGAGAGATCATCTGGAATAAACCATTCTTCAGGATATTTCATACAAACAAGATATCTCAAGACTTCATTACAACCAGTAACAAATACAGCTATTGCTATAGTAACCAATCTTATCCCTTTCATTAAATTCTGCTTTAAAGAAAATTAATTTTATTTATAACTGGATTCAATTATGAAATCGGATTTGATACTGACTGGGTTCCAACAAGGGTTGTATATAGATGCCTGAAAGGACATGCCAAGATGTAGAAAACCACTTCAGGAGTTAGGAACTAGAAGGTGGGTTAGAAGCCTCTACAAGATAAGTGGTGGAAGGGGCTCCACTAAGCTGAGTGGTTAAAATTTGGTACAGGCCTGTGCATATAGAGAATAAAATTTTGTACTATGTTAAGGCTAAATATTAAAAGCAATTATAAAAAATTTTAATACATATATATAAAATAATATGGAAGAATTAACTAAAAGAGAAGAAAGGTTCCTTTCCAGCCATAAACTAAGCAATATGGACAGATTTAAATTGAGAAAGGAATATAGCTTTATCAATGTAGAAATATTATGACACATTGGCAGTAGATTTACGTGAAATAAATATTTGTAAGTGTTTGCCAAGTAGATTACATTTTCATAAAAAGTAAAAATAATTAAACCTTAAGGCTTAAAATACGTAATAAGTAATNTTGAATATTTTTGCTACTAAAAAAATATAAATATACAAATCATACAAAATTTTAAATTTGATTGTTACAATTTAAAAAGAACATCATGTAATTGTATTATTATTAAACTATTGCATTATTTTTCTATGCAAAATAGTATTTTAAATATTTTAAGGCAAAAGTTACCTGCTGAGGAATTTCTGATTGGTAGGCGACTAGGAAGTTCGAGTGCTTTGACTATTCTCTTAATGTCCTGGAGCCTCTCTTTTACCCGTTCTTCATGAGCAGTTAGGTGGCACGTTATGAATAGAAAAGTGGAACCAAATAAATAAAAAGAAATTCCAACAGCACCTTTTGTTCTGAAAGCTGTACCAGGTCTAACACTATAGGTAGCTTCATCTGGAACTAAAATTAAAATCGCATAAAGAGGTAATAAGAATGAAGATTATTTTGATAAACCTTAATAATTATAAATTATTTTACAAATATCTTTAATTATTAATATAAAATGTATATATCAGTTTACTTCATTAAAAATAACTACTGTGATTAACCTGTACCATAATCAATCTGAAAGATCTAAAGTCTAACCCTTCCTTCTTGATGTTCTTAAACATGTGGGATTTAAAAAAAAAAATAAATAAATAAAATAAGCTTGTCTGTCATCCATCATTCTTAATATTTTTCTTAAAAAGAGCTAAATTGCTTTTATCATATTTACGATTTTAATTTCATCTGTGCTGATCTGGATGTACTTTCAACTTACCTTGATACAACTGATAGAGTAAAATTTAATTTCAAAAGTCAGAAATTGCTAGAATGGAGAGACAGTTGTACCTATCTATGTGGCATTTAAATAATTTAAAAAAAAAGAAAGAAAGTAGTGAATTATTACAAGATTATGTGCTACCCTATTTTAGGAATAAACTAAAGATTAATTAATTGAAATTTACCAGAACAAAACCAGATTAGGTCACGCCTGATGAAAACAGCGAGGTGTATGGTACCAAGTGCAGAGGAATGATACAAAACATGAGAAGGGCCAAGAGTCTCTTGGAGAGTGACCTCCCATGCTGTCCTGTCAGAGTGGCTCTCTTGGGTACCGACGACAACCACCTCAGGTACATGATCCACACAGTCAGGCAAAAGCAAAGCATTGAGGGTAGTTGGAGGGGCCTGTATTGCAATAAAATACTTTCAGTAAAGTCATATTCTAAAAAAAAATATATATGTTAAACTAATTTTAATATAAGAATAAAATTTGAAAAATATTTGAGGGTAAGAGGAAAGAGGAAAATAATTGTTAGAAAGAGGAAAGGAGAAGAAAGTGGAAGAAATTTTGAAAATAAACAAGTTCACAAAAAAAAATTTAGGATGTTAAAAATAAAGAAGAGAATAAACACATAAAATGAAGTACTTCATTCCTAACTCATTATATTGACATTGAGAGATTATCTGTAATTCAGTTAGAATGGGCCTAGTATGGACAATACAATGAATAAAATTTCTGCTTAAAATTAGTTTATTCTGCTTATTTTGTTCAGCAAAATAGGAACATGTCATAGGAAGGTATTAAGAGTTCTGAGCTTATCACTGGTACCAATCTTTTCTCATAATTTTGTTTGCCTACAGTATGAATACATTTTCTTTCATACTTATCATTGAAAATGTCCTAACTTACCTTATTTTCCTATAAAAAAGGATCAAGTGGATCTCATAGTGAGCTAGCACTTATTTAAGACAGTAACGGATTATAACAAGAGTTAAGTCCATTTGTGATAAGTGCATTGTTATTAATTAATCAGGATGTAATTGTTTTTCTTTTTATTTATTAATTTTTATGTATAATAAATTAGAGATAGTTTTTATTTTTTCAGTGTTCTTATAATTTAACGTGATGCTCATAACAACTTACAAGAAACTAATAAAAATAAGATTCGTTCTCTGGTACAAAATAAACACTATCTATCTTCCAGAATTACAAAGCATAATAAATAAAAATATGCTTGTCACTATACTGAAGTAAAAATAAAATAAAAAACTAAATAATTCAAAAAATTAAAAAACTTCAGAGGTAATACCTCAAAATAATGAATGTGAATTTTTATTCTGTAAATATTCATACCACCATCAAACAAGGATTAGGAAATTTTCAGAATCTTGGCCATTAATTTTGAGGAAATAGTTAGGGTTTAGTCAATAAGTTCTGGAAAAAAAAGATGTGTGTAATCAGAAATTTATTGTTAAAGCCAACATAATGTTGGCATAATGCCCTGAATTTCAGCCTTCTAGATGGAATAAAAAAAAATTAAAAATCTGAAATAAGGAAAATTAAAAAAGCCAAAAACATCAGAAATCAGTGTAATTAAATTAATTTCAATAGGTAAAAGTTTTAAAAAACCGAACATCTTTTTTTAATATACTACTTATGATATGTAATTTTTTATGAATCTCTGAATTTTTGAGATTTTTTGTTTCCTAGGGCTCTGACACCACATCCATTGCATACAATAAGGCAACCTGTGCATAATAGTAAAAGTGTGATTAAATTTTAATTATTTATTTTAAATGATTAAAAATTGACTTAAGTGCAAAAACACTGAGCAATGTTTTATGAATAGCATGCAAAAGACCATACTCAGAATTCCAATCAAGTGTGGGAATTAAATTAATGTACTTATTCAAATATAACATTCAATTTGTAATTTCAATAGGAACTTTAAAAATAGAGTATTTAATGGATTTATAGCAGCAGGAAAGTGGGCACACAAGATTTTTTTTTACTTAACTGACTTAAACAAAAATGTCTTCTATTACACACACACAAACACACAAAAACCTTCTAAGAGGTACAGATACTGTTAATATTTGTTAATTAATCACAAAATTGCAACAAGCATGTTAGACTGATTTTTATTCACAAAAAATGTGAAATGACAATATAAATTTTTGTTTTAGATCATGCTAGGTATTTTGTATTTGATTATGGTATTTATGGACATTTGACAGGCTGAGAGTCACTCTGCAAAGGAATTGTACTTTACAGCATTGCAGAATATGCATTTATCTTTCATATTTTTGTATGTTTCAATAAAATATTATATTTCAAATAAAAAAAGTTATGTGGAATATGCAAATATAAATAAAGAAGGATTGATCCTTGATTTATATTAAGGTATATTATACATGATATATGAGATTCTTATTTTCATAAAATATTAATGAATTAGTCTTTTCTTATATTTAGGTCAAAAATAAGCCAAGGTGGGCCAATTTCTTAAAATAAATAAATAAATTGTAAAGTAACTAAAATTATTAAATAATTATTGTTATATTTAAACTGAAGCTAATTGAAGCAACTTCCGAGATTCAACAATTGTAAATGAGTACCTTAATAAAAGTTTAAAAAAAGCGTAGCCCAAATACACACATAAAAAAAAAGTGCTAAACATAACAGTCACAAAGTACAAACTACAAACTGAAAGCTAAATAAATACAAGAAAATTCTGCACAAACACAGCAAGGAATGAGAATAATATGCCAAAACCAAATAAATATCCCATATATTTATAATTTTTACTGCTTTTAAAACTTGCAGTAATTATCTTTTTAAATAAGCAAAACAATTAATTCAAAATATATAATTTTTAAAACAGTTATAAAATAATATAATACCATGAAAAATCTGAATTATCAATGGTGAAACTTAAGCAAAAAAATTTTAGATAGTGGAGATGGGTCTAAAAGGCAGTAGTTACTACTTTTTTTTTAGTTTACAGTAGTTATCTTCACTCACCTGGCCTAGTTACTCTCTCCTAGGACAAGACTGAAGTCACGATTTTTTTGCTTCAGTTACTTTTTCTCTGTCACTGTCTATTTTATTGTGAAACATGGATAATGGAGTTATGTATAATTTAATTATAAAATATTAATGATTTATGAGAATGAGAAAATATTTTATTATTTATTTGGTAACTAAACGATTTGCAATGACGAACTGCATGATTTGATAAATAATATTTTCTTTACATTTATATAAGGATGAAAGAAGTAGCTGAAAGTAGCTAGGACTGAGGAGTTGTAACTGGCAGTCAATGACTCATGCAACTGTGACAACCTATTAACCCTGTATTAATTATTTACAGGCTTACCATAAGTGTGAAGTAGCTAACTTGAGCACAAGAAATATTTTAGTAAGACAGGTAGACTCAATAGTCATGCTATGGGGTAAATATATGTAATAATTTTAAAGAAGAATAACAGTATGAAAAAGTTAAACAAGAATTAAAACCACAAAAATTGATAAAATAGAAGAAACTAGAGAAGAAATAAGAAGAAAAATTAGTTCTAAAATTTCTGCTTGCATTGTAAACTAGCATGACAACTATATAAACTAATATTAAACTTTGAGAATCAAGTGCATATCAGTAAATGAGAAGCCTCTTCAAAATTTTATCTTTCAAAGGATTTAGAATCTGAATATCACATATAAAAAAAAATAGATAAATACATATCTTTCAAATTCATTGGTATTAACTTATCTGCAAAACGACAAAACCTAAGCACTTGAAAGTCATTAAAATGCACAATTGCTGTGTTACCTCTATATTTTACCCAGTTCATTCTAAAATTTAATGATTTGATCATTTTTCTGCCATTAGTTATGAACTCTCATTTAGAGGTCAAATTGGTAGGCACATGAGATTTTAGAACAAAAGGTACTATAATTTTATATTTATTGTGTGGAAAAAATATTCCATACACAATTGTACTAATATGATATGATAAGCATTCCATACAAATATTAAAAGTATATGCTTGTATAATCCTTTATAAGAGCTCTATTATTATTTGATTAATAAACATATTTATCAAGTGAGACACATAAATTTCACACTTATAACAGAATCTACATTCATGTCCAATTACTTTAGAAAATTTAATAATATTCATATATATTTATGACAGATGCTAAGTTGTAGTCTGTTCAAAGACAAATAGATAATTTATTCCAGATGAAATCATACAGATACTTTATCTATTAAGATAAAATACTCCATAGATATAAAAGTATTTATATACATATTTATTTACACTGGTGGGATTTAAGGAGCTAAGAGGCCCCCAAAACTACATTTTTCCAATAGTGATATTATTTGCCCTAATCCAATTCAAGATTTATTTTACAATCTTGACCAGACCAAGAATATAAGGGAAGAATTATGTTACAAAAGACAAACCCCTTTTTTTAAATAATGACTTTAGTTGTGATATTTAATCCCACATAAATTTTATATAGTAAATGCAAGGGAACAGAATAAAAAAGTTTTACTAGCTCAGCCGGGTCTTGAACCCAGATCTCCTGCTTTACAGGCAGGATGTTAGCTTTTACACCACCTAGGCTTAAGATGGATTAAAGGCTAGCACACTTGCCCAGAAAGCGGGAGATTCGGGTTTGAGTCCAGGCTGGGGTAGTAAGATTTTTTTTATTCTGTTCCCTTGCATTTATTGTTTAAACACCTTTTATTTTTCGACAAATGACGAGGTGCTATTAGAGTACTTAAAAGAGATGGTTGTGCTCCTTTATTATAATTTAAAGTGAGCTAATTGGAGTTAATGAATCTATAGGATAATTGACAAAACAAATGTCAAGATTTGTGTAATTAATGTGGAGTGCAGTGGAAGGAAAACATCTGGTACCAGAAATTATAAAAAATAGGTAGATTTTCATTTGTTAATGCGAATTTAGCCCTAAGACATACGTTTCATAGGTCTGGACTATGAATTCTAAATTCTATTATTGGGTTCAATCCTATAATCCTATCAGCAAGATATATTATTGTGGAAGGAGACTATTTGTAGCTTTTGAGCTATAAATAGGTATAATAACTATTGAATGTTAAGATACACAAAATAGATTAAGAAAGTATGCCAAGCTGTCGGTGAATGAATGGCATGGGAAGTTAGGAAAAAATAAAATGGCAAGTTACTTAAAACATATTTAGGAGATAATAGAATGAGTTCAAGGAGAAGGAGTTTTAACAAAGCGGTGTTTCTATAAGTCTNTATATATATATAATTTCATTAATTTGAAAGTTGATTATGTGAAATATATTTCATATTCATATAGTATATATTCATATACTTCATACTATAGTATGAAATGACTATTTTACATAGATATCGCATCGATATGATCTCTAGAATAGAGTGTTTCACTAATTCAATTTGCATTCAAGTCATATTGAATACAATACCAGCCTTAAAAGAAGAAAGTTTCTTGGATAAGTAATCACTAGGAACAAAAATCCTAGACTTTACTAATTCCTTGTATAGTTTTTCTAATGGCAACAAAATTGAAAACCAAAAAAAAAAAATACACACTTCTATATAATAGATTCCTCTTAATATAATATCAGGGGGTTTAACAAACCATGGAACACAGATCATTCATTTACTATAGATAACATTTTGTTGCTAGGAATACATTTTTCTATAAATATGAGACAGATATAAATGGAAGTACAACTCTTTAAAGTAAGTAAGGAAACAAATAATAATAAAATAGGAATTCATAGGGACTTGAACAATTACAGTTACTGAAAATTAAAGGAATTCTACAACATACTGCTATACAAGGATAGTTAAATTGAGAAGTCCAGAGTAAAGATAAGAAATTTTCAAGGCTCTACTAAAACTGTTTGAATGATTTAGATTAATGATGATATTTAATTTTGCATAGGCCCCTGACCTTATTAGAACAAACATTATATTACCACAACCTTCCACCCCATACATGGATGTGTATAAGTACTTTAGGGGACAGTAATCTGAATCTGAGTTATCTGTCTTCATTAACTATTCAGCTATTCTCCAAACTGTCTATTGGGTTTTAATACAATATAAAAAGGTCATAAAATAAAAATTCATACTATTGAACATAACTTTAAAAATATAAATACAGAGAATGCAAATATATATACACTTATGTATATATAAAATTCTAAATGTAATTCAACACATTATTTACAAGTCAAACTTCATGCTCCACAGAAATAGTGCATAAGCAAACCATCAGGGTTATAGAGAATGTAATCAATTTAGTTTTATAGTGCAAAAGGTACCACTAATAAATCAGAGGAAAATTAATATTCACACCAACATGAAATCACAAGTTACCTTGGAAAAACAATAATCGGAAAAAAATGATCAAAAATTGGTGCTCTGTAACAAAAGCAATGTGTCATACATAAATATAGGGCTATCATGCCACAGATAATTAATAAAAAGTATAATATAATAGTAATCATAAACAAACATGGCGGTACAAGAGGGATGACACTAGATTTCGACTGACCTGACCATTCATATTCCATGTAGCAACATATATTCTAACTTCTCTTTGTGGCAACACACGCTCTAACTCAACTTTCCCAAGAAGAGAGTTAGCGGCTATGCGGCCGCATAGATAATTCCTAAACAAACAATTCTAGGAAGTTCCAAAACACTCTAATATTAAGCTTAAATAGTAAAAATAAAATTATCCAAATAACATAGAATAATAATATTGACATTTACAAGGTTTATTGATTAGCTTAATGCAATAGCTCAAATTTGAAACTTGAGGAATTATATAAAAACGATGACCTGACAGGAAATTTATAAAAATTTGAATTGAATATCTTTTTATTTAAGCACTTCAAAAAATTCTTCAATTTATATTAAGAAAGCTGATATTAATAGTACATCAAATTAAATTCAGATAATTCATCTTCTTCATTTCTCTTGGAAACAGTGCAAAAAGGGAAACAACAGAATAACAGGATCCCCTACCAGACAAACTCAAAGACATGAAAGAAAACATGACCACCCTATGAATGAGTCAACAAAGGAAATGCTATTTGACAGTGCTTATGGCAGTAGAGTATACAATTAAAAATCTTTAAAACTAATGACGTTCCAATTGAAACTGGATGTGAATGAGATGTAATCCTCAATGTTCAATCAATAAAGAAGTTGTCTGGGTAAACACTTCATACATGAAGATAAATCACATTTCAAAAAGCCAAATAGTTGAAAAAAGCAATAAATGTAAAGTTTTTTCCGGGTTGGACCGTGTAAAGTTTTTGATGGTTGCCGAGCTTTCGCACATCATGTGATGGCTTCTTCAGGGCTGAATAGAGAAGGTTTCATTCTCTATTCAGCCCTGAAGAAGCCATCACATGATGTGCGAAAGCTCGGCAACCATCAAAAACTTTACACGGTCCAACCCGGAAAAAACTTTACATACATCTGATGACTGTGGAAGCCTACGTGAACAAAAGCAATAAAGTTGTAATTTCCAAACATAGAGATAAAATGTATGATCCATCTTATCAGTTATCAATAATAGTATTTTTTAGATAATGGTACAAGTAAAATGAATTGTGACATTTGAATTTGTCTTTTCTGTAACAAGTCCTAAGGACTTTTAGCATCCTTGGCCATCTTAACTGGAATTACTTGAACTGGGTTTGATAAACTGGAAACAAATCTATCTGTGTGTGAAATAAGTAATTCTGGTAAACTAAGTCATCTGCCTTTCAAGAGTATAAGTTTCGGGTTTAATCCATACAAAACCTATGAGTACCAAAGGAAGTTAAATAGTAAATATTTTATGTTTATAGATGACTTATCTACATATACCTATATCTAGGAGATTTCATAAATAATTAACAGTTTCTGCCTCTGTTTGGAATTCTTAGGTAAATTTTAAGTTGATGAGAGACTTGAAACCCCATTTGTCTCAGTTGATGATTAGTGACACTTTTATATTGATGATCCACTAGAATTACTTTATTAAAGCACAGAAATCCTTTTTTGATATTCTGCAGTGGAATGTGTAGATTTTTAGAATGCAGATTTTATCTTCATCCAAGCAGATTTCCTTCTGCTTGATTCATATCATGATTCCTTCTATTTTGAGTGTTATGGTCAGTAAATCCTAGCCAATAGGAAGTGAGAAGCAGGCTACCATGAATGGTAACAGACAGTACCACTTATCTACTATATATTATGATTACTTTAAAAAGTTTTCAAATTTTTAGAAACAGTTTGGGCTAAACATTGCATTTTGTTCAAATAATAGTCATGTGAGCTAGTACAGAATTTCAAAACAGAATTTGATTATAAATTCTAAACAGACCCTGAATTACATAATGACTGGCACCATCAGCTAAAATCAGAATTTATTCTAATTTTTAACAAGAAAAATAAGTAAAATTTTAACTATGTTTTAATTTCAGAAGTTATCGAAATTGGTTGTTTCTTCACTTCTTATATCAATTCAAGTATCGTACAAAAACTGAAAGTAACCTTAATTTAAAAATATTTATCAAATAATTTTTGAATAGTTAAATGCTCTTTGCTTATTGATGACAGTTCTCAAATAAAATAATTTTTAAAATATAGATCCAAAACATTACTGACTAGAGCAATATTTAACCATGGAGACCTGCCCACACATTGACTCATCTGGATTCCCCTTTCTGTAGAAAATATTTAAATGTATTATAATCAGTATTTTGAAAGCTGGAAACAGGACAGGAAATATTTGACATATTCAATTTTAGCTAGAACTAATTATTAATGTACTAATATTTTTGGAAAAATTAATATTATTACATTAATTTTTCAAGAAGGCCAATACATTAAAATTAGATTCCCTTATACTAACTATTATAGTTCAATAGATATTTCATATTACCTTTCCCTGGCTTTATTAGCAGGTATAAGATGGAGAACTTGAGCAGCTAAAAGAGATTGTCTGGCAAGACTGTCAGTTGAAGCAGTTGCTTCACCATCTCTACGGGAAAGGACAACTACTGATGATGGCCTGCTCCTCCTCTTCCTTCCTTCTGGCTGACTTCTTGTTGAAGTAGGAGAGGATCCAGTGGAAGAAGCTATATTATCTACAGAACGCCGAGATAGAAGCCATCTCCCTCGGCCCAGCTGGAGAGAAGGGGAGCTTTCTGGGGATTTGTTATCCTGTTTTTCATTGGTTTTCTCTCCAGTACTAAATAGACCACGACTTAAGCTAAATGATCGTTTGTGAGACTTCTTTTTACTCTTTGAAGAATTAGGTTCAGGAACAATAATACTACTTTCAGAGCTAGGTTTAATGAGGGGGGGAAGTCCATTGTGGGGAATATTTTCATTTAGTTCAGCTGACCTATATCCTCCAATTCTTTGCAAAATGCTTTTCTGATTTAGATCACTATCACTTGCATCTCCTTTCATCCTAGATATATGCAGAGGAGTTTGGTTACCTTCAGTAAGAGCACAGCATAGGGCAACATTTGTGTTTGTATTTACTTCAGATGTACATCTAGGTGTGATTTCACTCATTAAATTTTTTGGGGGATCTTGGTCAACATCATTTGTTTCTGGATTGTTATTGCTACAGCTAGAATTGATGCCGGGGATGACTTCCATGCTTCCATTCATAGGTGCAGATAAACAACCAATTTTTTTTTTCTTGGTTAATAATTGAGCAAGACTTGAGACCTTTTTCCGACACTTAGTTGTAGAAGAAATTGGCGTTGACATTTTCCGGATGAAATTAAAAATTAATAAAAAAAAAAAAGGTTCTGTTATCTATTTTTTAGATTCATGTTTGAATGCTCTCATCAATAAGAATCTCGAGATTAAGAGTTACAACCGAAATAATACATTTTTATAAGAAGCAAAACTAAATAAGTCATCAACTAAAGTATTTCTCAAATTAACATATTTTTTCATTTTTTTATTACACTAAAAACTAAATAATATCTTAAACGTCAAAAATCAAGAACATAACAAACGAGGTTATTCATCACTAGGTTGTCATGCCTTCCCAACGCAACAAAAGCATAGAGGGAATATAGAGGTGGCACTCCTGATTTTATATTCTTCAAAGGGAAACCCTGATTTCGATTAATATATTTACTATGTATTGAAGTTTTACGCAATAACAAAAAGGGACTTTACCAACATTTAAAAAAAAACTTAATATTAATTTAAACGTATATGTATGTTACAGTAGTTTCGATTCTTAATAATAAAGGAATAAATCTCATTCGCTGCTTGTGGACGTCCGATACCATTAGTTATTTGTTGTGGCTCGATTTAGCAATTGCCAAAGTAATGTAGATATTGAGATTGTTTTTATGACAGATTAAGTTATAATTTTTTCTATATTTTCTCCTTTCCTGTCAACTAGATAACAAATATGATGGTCTCTAATATATCACACTAACACGCACATGAAATATAAATATATAGTTTTTAATTTTATTAATAGTATTTTTTTGTGGTATTTAATCCCATGTAAATTTTNCTTTTAAATTTTAACTTTATTAATAGTATTTTTTTGTGGTATTTAATCCCATGTAAATTTTAACAATTTTTAGTGCAAGAGAAAAGAATAAAAAATCTAACTGTCCCAGCTATGAACCTGGATCTCTTGCGTTCTGGGTCGGTGCGTTTCCATATACGCTACCGAGACAAGTCTGATAAGTTATTAAATTCCCCGCAATAGTGTCGAGAGTCTAACCTCCGAGGCAGACGAATATATCGTCTTATGCTCGGAGGAGCTGACATTGTCAAGCTGTTTAAATGACTCTCGTTATTTACTTTTAAATTTTAATGTTTAAATGTTAAAAAGTAATGTTACCTGTATTGTCTAATGCGTGTAAAAAATGTTTCTTGGATACAGTGGGCATAATATTTAGTTCAAGGTAATGAAACTCAACATAAGTTTACTTATACATTTTTTTTTTATTATTATTAATAACACAGCAAAATTGAAGAATGGAAGTGGAGGTATACCTGAACCGAACATTTTTACTTTACGGCTTGGAATACGCAGTTCTTTTTTTTTTTTTTTTTTTATTTTAAAATTAAATTTGAATTAAATGGAATTTAAAAAAAAACGCAGGAAACGCAGTTCTTTTTTTTTTTTTTTTTTTTTTTTAACGAAATTTGACGTATCGCATTTAATTACAAAAAGAAAAGCTGAGTTCATTATTAGCGGAGTCGGAGCTAAAGAGTGGGAATTTACCTGAAACGTAAAGTTCGAATACAAAGTCTGTTCGCAGCAGCGGGCTTAATATTTGAAATGAAACAACACAATCAAATGATAGAAAGTATATTCTATAATTGTGGTGGATTATATGACATAAATATTTATCAACTACAATACTGAGAAGGTATTGCATAGTTGCATAAAGTTTGCATAGCTCCTGATTGACGGACTTTTTTTTATCTTTAAATAAAAATTCTGAAATATAAGAGATCGTGTGCCCTAAGTAAATATGAATATCTACCAGGCCATGAGGTTAGGAGAATCTTATCAAATATCATATTTCTTCTCAGATTTTTTATCTACCAATGGCATTTGATTTATTCCTAATTTAACATAGATTTTCCCACCCTAGGGGATATTTTATTTTATATACGGAGTAAATTTATCATATTTAGAGAAAGGATCTGCTAATTAACTAAGATCCTATGAAGATTTACAAAATAGAACAATTAGCCAACTACTCTTTATAAAATAGTTACATGTATGAGCTATTGCATTCTTCAGGAACACATACTTGTAAAAGTTATAAGTAATTGTAGTTATAATTATATTTTTTAATTATATGCCATTACTTTAATTTTATTTGTGTCAAATCTTCCTTTTCGGCGAGTATACCTCAGACTTAGTACTTCTTTTTTTGTTTACTGCTCGGTCCAAAAAATGATAGAAATACATTTTTCAAAAACAAAAAATAATTCGTCACTTACACCCATTAGCATCCATCTTAATGAAACACAGAAAATCTGCTTAGATTAGTATCTCCTACTTGGAGCAGCTTAAATGGTTACAATCAGTGTGTTTTGTACTCACCTTATTCCCTTGTGCACTAAGCTGTAATTAATTATATTTAAGGAAATATTCATTCGCCCACAAAATACAAAAAAAAAGGGTATAAGAAAAAAAAATTTAGGGACACAAACGGTGTCCCTTTCAGTTTCAGTCACTTGATGTTTATTGGTATTTAATATTGAGCAATATTGAATTCCTCTACGACTCCTAGATAAAACAATATTGCATAATTTTAAAATTCTGGTTTTTAAATAAGCAATAACTAGATAATGTTTATCCCAAAAGAAGTTTCGTGACTTACAAGAAATCAAGGAAGCAGGTCCACTTGAGATTGCCACTTGTGATTGCTTATCACGAAGATTTTGAAATCGTTGTAAATGTTATGGTGACCAAAAATATTACGAGAGGGGAAAACCGTTAGGTATACCATAACAAGTGATTGATTATGTGAGCCAATATACCAGTCAGCCTTGCAAATTGACAATTTTATCATCCAAATGGAACCCAAAAAACTCCATTCTCAGTATGTTTTTACTTTGGAGCATTTGCAATTAATTTTCATTCCTATAGTTAAAAATAACTAGTTACCTTTTCTTTTCTTTTTTTATGCTGTGAATGCAAATTTAAACTAGCTTAATACTTCATATAATGAGGAGATACATTAAATTTCTATAATCTTTTCAGACACCATAACACCACTATTTTAGAAAATTTAGGTCTGGAAGATGTTTTACCGAGAGGAGAACTTTGTGTTTATGTTACTTCATGGAATATGAATTGCAAGGTTAGAATAAAAGCAATTTTCAATTATAAGTTTATTCATATTTATAAAGATTGCAAATTTTAATTTATTCTGCTTTTATATCAACCCAATAATGCCTTTTTGGATTTAGATATGCTAATTATTCTAGTTTTTATATTGCTAGCTTAAATATTTGAGTATGCAAAATATTTTTAAACACACATGCACACTGATTTGATTAACGTGTGAGTCTCCATAAGATCTTTAATATTTTGTTCTTTTAATTCTCTACAAATGTAGTTTGTTAACTCTCTAAAACGATCTAATTAAATTAAATTTTAGTGACAATATTTTTAACGGTTACACTGTTATGATAAATTTCAGTTTGGAGCTAACTTTTAGTATCCTTGGTTAATAGATAAGGCTTATAAATATATATATATA
>KZ808095.1:141233-177184 GCA_000696205.2 Oncopeltus fasciatus | reverse complement strand
TATATATATATATAACTATAAGTATTTAGATCACTTGGGAATTTCTGTTTTGGTAAAATTACTATTTTAAAACTTAATTAATTTGTGGGATTAATTTTTAGCAATAGACTGTGTAATTTTATGTTTTATCTTTATAAGATTCCATTCTTTATCTTGGTAGAAAATTTGTCAAATCTTGTACTGGTTGAATACTTTCTTAGTTGTGCTTGTGTTGAAAAGCAGCTTATTCATAATGTGTTTCTCCTCTGGATCACTATTTCTTGTGGGGAAGTAATTCTTTAAATAATTCTTAGGTTCAAATGGAGAGTTTCTTGACTGTGGAGGTTACTAGTAGAGAGTTTGTTGGGGTTTCCACATATTATTATTGTTTACTGGAACATATCATATCACTTTACTTTTAGTTACATTAAGTTTATAGAATAATATTGTAAATCGTATCATTTTTTGTTTGTCTCACTTTTTCTTAAGATATTGTATTTCAACAGCTCTGAAGATGGCATACAATGTATGCTGAAACATTGGCAGATGATAAAATATGCACCTTCTTTAAATTGTATTTTTAAAATTTTATGAAACTTGACCAAACCTCAACAAATTCTCTGTTGATAAATATTAAATAAATTAATGGGAAACCTTACATATTGTTTTTTAATATTTACAGGACCCGCCTAATGATGTAAGTGAATTGATTCCAACTGAATGTAAAGAAAAACTTCCTGAAATTTTGGTTTTTGGGGCTCAAGAATGTACAACAGACAAGTCTTGGGAAGTCGGACTGCAGAGAGCTATTGGTCCATCTCATGTCCTTTATCATTCAACCAGAAAAAAGAACACTGCAGTTAGATTAGCAATATTTATAAACCGTGGCTTAATATGGTACTGTTCAGGTATAACTAATTCATTTTATTAATCTTACAATTTTCCACTTTGCTATCAGAGAACAAAATAGATACTGGTAACCAAATAGTTAAATTGTTAAACAACTATATTAATTAAAAGGTTATTTTCACTACCAATGATTATAGAACTATCATACCTTCTATTATCCGTCTTTATTGGTTTCTGCAAACCATCTTCTGTTGGCGAGCGCTTTCGGACATTGTCCATCTTCTTGGCCAAATACACGTGTTCACTGTCACTGTCTTCAACTGAAGAGTTGAATACAGACAGTGACAGTGAACACATGTATTCGGCCAAGAAGGTGGACAATGTCCGAAAGCGCTCGCCAACAGAAGATGGTTCGCAGAAACCAATGAAGACGGATAATAGAAGGTATGATAGAACTATATAATTGTTTCAACATAATTTCTCTTAATCAGGCTTTTTAGTATGTAATAAATAATAAAGATATATTCAAATTAAATGAAAAAATCATCTCTGAGGGTAAGTGAATAGCTTAACTTTGTCATTTCTTAATCTGGCAACTCCATATGTAAGTAATTTTGAAAGAAAACATTTTGGGGTTAAAATGATAAAGATAGGCATCACTGGAGAATGAAGAACAGTTCTTGAAATAATTTTTCTCTTTTATATGATAACTAACCCTATAATAATAACCCTCATTTTCTGTCCTTTATAAACACTTAGTTTAAAACATTTTATTTCTTTTAATTTTTTTTTATTTTTTAGAAAAAAGTATATATATTTTACATTTTTTTTCTAGAATTGAAAGGAACCTCCACTTTCTATTTTTGCTTGCAGTATTTGCATATTATTTTCAGATCAGAGACACAGTGCCTGTACTCATGTGTTTAAGAAAGTGCTGCATTAAAGTCATCCAATCTTTATGTTTTAAAGGTCCTCTTCTAAATTACTTATAATATCTTTGGCTGAGTGTAATTGTTTATAAAAAGTGTAAGTGTTTAATATTGAAAGCATTGCTCTGAATGCAAAGTAAAGCAATGCTTCCATATCTGTTGTAATGCTATATTAAACTACCTTAGCACATACGACTTTGGTAATTTATCCTAATGTACATGGATATTAGCATATTATGAATAGCAACATTAGTCTAAGTCACTTAGAGACAGTCTTTTGGACTGTTCAACTCTTGGAACGTAGAATCTTGAGAATGAAATTTTTGTTAAAAGATATAGCTACCTTATTTTTAAAATTATATTTTAAAGGTATTCCTCACAGAAATATTTTATTTAAGTAGGTAACTAAAAATAAACTGCAATCGCATATACTTAAAAATAGGAAAAGTTAAAGTTATCTCCTTTTTCTCTGAATCTTCATTAGGATGCATAATTAATTTTTTTAAAATATTTTCAGAGCCTGAAACAGAGTCCATAATGCTTTCATGGTCAACTCGATCTACAAAGGGAGCTGTTTGCATTTCATTTGATTTGTTGGGTTCCTCATTCCTATTCATAACTTGTCACTTGGCTGCACATGAGGAAAACCTTGAGGCCAGATTGGATCATGTCAAAGAAATAACTAAACACTTTGCAAGTAATAGACAAAAACTGTAATGCACTGTTAAAATGTTTTTATATTCTTTATATTTTAAAATTAAAACATATTACTTTTTATTTATTTTTCAAACATTTGTAACACTTAAGAAACTATTTATTGAGTAGAAAATACCTCATAATAATTTGAATTACTCTTTGAATGTCATTTTATTAAAATAACTGTTCCATAGTATTTGCTGTCATCATTTTGTATATTACAATCATACATCTTATTGGCTGCTTTTCTCGTCTGGAAATGGATTGAATTATGAGGGAATTTAAGTCTTACAAAAGTTTTATTTGTCATCACCACTCTTTTTATAATATAGTGAGTGTAAAATTAACATATACTTCTTCTATTTTGTTCGTGGATTATCTGTTTTCCCCTTGTTTTATTCTATTGCTGCTTACAACTCCATTTTTTACCACTTTGTTGTGAGTGCTATATTTTTCCCTTTGACTGACTGTGATAGAAGCTTCTTAAGTATAAAAATTACTCTTTGGAATTGAAAAGCAGCAAAGCAATAATTTATGGAACACTTATCAAGTTGTATAAAACTGAAGTTAGTGATCCTGAATTATGTACACTATCAAAAATGAAAGACCAAATTACTGTTCTGTAAGTACAGTGCAACTATCTAGATTAAATTAATTCTTATTTACTTCATTTTAAAAATATTTTAAAACAAGGAAAAATGGGAAAAAAAAGAAAGAAAAAAAAAATTTTCCCTTGTTATGCTAAAAATTAGTTAAAGTATGAAATATCCTCTTACTTTTTATATAATATTATATTCAATTTTAAATTAAAATAGAACAAAGAATGGAATTATCCAATTATAACAAAGGAATGTAGCTTTAGACTAATCTGGGTTCAGATTCATTGGTCTAAGCTAAATATTATGCCTGCTGTAGTGAAAAAACATTTTTACTAACTTATGTTTTTACATTTCTACATTTCCCCACTCTTATTAATCCAAATTCGCTCTATAATAGACTTAGTCTTTCTATTTACATTTAAAAGCAATATGCCAAATTTCATCACTATATCAAAACTACTTTTTTAGTTCATGAATTGTTGTATCACAGACTTTTAATTTGATTAAACTACTGTTTTTTTTTTTTTTTAAATACACAAATTAGTAAGAATACCTTTAAAACTTCAGCCAAATCAATTCCACAAAGAATTGTCAAAATACTCCCACTGGTGTACTAGGGGTTTAGTCTTTGTGTAGTCTTCTTTCTTATGTACTAAAATAAATTTATTTCTCCAAAAAATCCTTCATCACTATCATACCTTTTGTAATCCGTCTTCATTGGTTTCTGCAAACCATCTTCTGTTGGCAGAAACCAATGAAGACAGATTACAAAAGGTATGATAGTTCTATATTCATTGGTAGTTACAATAACCCTTTAGTTCCTTCATCATCTATTTCTATAGTAAAAGAAGGGGGAAGGGTCGATTGACAAGGAAATTGGGGGGGGGGGGAAAGATGCAGTATAAGATTAATGTGTTGTCAATGCGAAAAATAAAAATAAATATGAAAACATATTCCAGTAGTTGTAAGGTAGGCATAGAACAGGAAATTAGGTATGAAATTCATGTGCATTGAAATAAAATAACCACTAAATAGTTTTAAAATGTTTCTTTAATACAAAGGAAAAGAAACACACAAATAAACGTAAAAATCAAGCCTTCCCTCCCTCCCTCCCAAAAAAAATCCCTGTGTACTTTATTCGATGCTTTTTTAAGCAGTTGTTATTCTTAAATTTTTGTTGATATATTTATTGATTCTTAAATAAAGCTATTAAAATAAGTATACGCAAACTTACTGTAGAGATTTAGAGATGAATGGCAAATATTGTCGTATTTGTCTGTACAAAAGTCTTCTGACTAGAACTAGATTTTCTTCAAATTGAAGAACTTCCACATATTTTTCTATGCCTTCAGACCTTGTTTCTGCATTCACCTGATCCTCTTTAACTTAGTGATAATTAAAACTTTGTTGCCCATTATTTTCAGTCCTCATCCTGTATTCGGGGTATTCGAAAGCATTCTTGATCTGAGAATAATAGCCCTCAGAGTCAATATCTGATTGTGGGAGTAATCTCTGAGGACTCAATTCTTTCTTTTATCAAGTCCTACTGGACATGCTTTATAGAAATCATTCTCCCATGGCCTATAAAGAAAAATTTTAATATTATTTTTTGTGCTGTGACCAAAATTTATAATCTTAACATCTTCGTTATTTAAACATTATGAAAAAAAATGATAGAACAAAATAGATTAAAATAAATTTTATATTCTATATCATAAAACTATAGTATATATTAAAAAACAAATTTATTAAGAAAGATGTATATTTAAGAATGTAATTTTGAGTGTAGAATGGGCCCTTTTATTTTAATAATATAGAAACCAAATCTGGTAGGGGGTAATAATCTAAGGGTTGATCGCCCCTAAACCCGATCCTACCTACCCAAATCTGGTATTTAGGCTTTCATTGCGGACCCTTGAAATGATTAATTTTTGGCTGTAATCCAATGAGATGAAGGGGGGAGGGTTAGAGGGAGACTAAAATTTTTAATTATAATGAAACAAATAATTTTNATATATATATATATATATATATATATATATATATATATATATATATATATGTATGTATACATTAATACTTTAAGAAGTGTATTTTTTTTCCAGAGGACTTTGAATGCAATGATTTGGGTTCAAAATTTGATTACATATTTTGGAGTGGTGACATGAATTTCAGGATATGCCAGCCTCGTGGAGAGGTTCTTCATTGGGTTTCATCTAATGCTTTCCCTCTGCAAAAACCAGCACAGAATTTACGTGGGGAACAATTGACTGAATCAATTCAGGATGGTAATTATAAAGTTGTTTCTTCTGTTATACTGTTCAATGTTGTTATTGTTAGTAGTTTATTGAGTTTTTAATACTAGAATAGTAAATAAATAGCTCTTACGATTTTCCTCTGCATTATATTGAACAAAATATTAAGCTATTAATTTTAAAAATTTTGAGAATTTTACTTTAAAAATATTTTTTTATTCTCCAAATTATTTATTTAAGGGTGATTTTCAGTTTTATCCTCATTCTTAGTTCACTCATTTAAAATCTATGCAGGAGAATGACAGTTATCAATTTTCACCATAGTAATACGATTGAGTACATGATGATGATAAAATACATATTGCATACATTTATTTATTGATATATGTATATATACAAGGTGTGGCTATTAAATGGTGAAACTGATGCTGCTACAGAAAAACTACACACGTGCCAAATTTGAACGACCGACAGCTGTGCAGCATAAAGCCTTCTCTTTCAATTGCACCGCTTCAATGTTGGTTGAGAAATCAGTCTGGCCTTAACCTTCGTTTATGTAAGAGGAGTTTGTTTTGTTTTGCCGAAAACATGAGGAGTGTAAAGTAGAGGAACTAATTGTTGTGAAATGTCACAAGAAATTTGGTAAAACCTCTACTGAATTTTATTTTTTATTAAAAGAAGTTAATAGCAATGAATGTTTATCATGTGCATGAGTTTTTGAGTAGTTCAAGCATTTCAAAGATGGCCGAAAGGACATTGGAGATGATGACCATCTGGGTTGCCCTTCCACGTCCAAACAGATGAAAATATCAAAAAGGTCGGTCATCTGGTTTGATCTGCCAGTTGGTTAACAATTCATAAGATTGCTGAAACTGTTGAAAAATAATGTGTAAGGCAAATTTTATGTAACAATTTGACCATGAAAAAAATTTGACCATTTTGAGTGTGCGAAAGTGTTGCCTAAAGGTGCTGCCCTCACCTCCTTGTCTTTTAGTTTCTTGCCACCAATTCCAGAAGTTCAGATTGAAATTCTGTTTAGACATTTCGACAGAAGTTTCTTTCTTACATTAAACGATCTCCAATTTTTCATAGGCAGCTAGTCATCCATTGCTTGAAGGAGTCTTACATTTTTCTCATCAAACTCATGTTTCGTTCTTTTTGAGTGATCTTTCATGTGCAATGCATAAGACGATTTATTTAAATTATCAGTTTGGTAGCCTGTGTGAATATATCTTATTAAACTTTTTCTTTCTTAAGATTTTATTAATCATGTCTGGGGCTTAACCATTTCTCTCAACCATGTAATTAATTATTTTAATTTATTTTTGATATTTGGTAGTTGGCAGTGGTAGTCCAGAAGAAAATAAATAAATAAATATATATATACACTTATTTTACAGCAATAGTCTCTTAATAGCCACACCTTGTACATGTATATTTATGTGTATATGTGTATATATATATTTCTTTATTTATACATGCACGCACACACACATATATTAAATAAGAACAGGTGGGAGAAATAGTGTAGTGAACACACAAAAAGAAAAAATTACAAAGAATTCTTACCCTCCATCAGTGAGGAGTGAAGAGTCTCTCTTCAGTCTATAACCATTTCAGCAGTTTTGTCATCATATACTATAAACTACAAATACCATATTATTCTATGCCAAAAGTCATAATAATTTTAAATACCTTAACATATAAAATATTATAATTATAAAGAAATGCCTTGAAATGTCATAATAAAATAGAAAACATTTCAGTCAAAATAACATTTATTCAATGTTCAAAGCTGCATTACTACAGATCGTGTGAACACAAATCTGGACAAACACATATTACAAACCTCCTTCACTCCTCTTGATGACTCCCTTCTCTCCTCCGAATTTTCCTTGGACCTCAAGACTGCCTATAAATTTCTGAAAAACTTATCTTTATTATTATACTACAAATAAATAAACTGTTCTCAATATTTTTTATTTCTTTAGGACTTGTTTTTCGAGGCTACAGAGAGTATGCCTTAACTTTTCCTCCAACATATAAATTTGATGTGGGAACCGACATATATGATACATCACACAAATTAAGAACTCCTTCATACACAGATAGGATTGTATTCAAAGCTAGAAGGAATGCAGATGCCATTACATGTTTGAAGTACTATTCAATTCCGACACTTCGTACATCTGATCACAAACCAGTTTTTGGTCTCTATAAAGTAAAAGTCAGTCCTGGTGCTGCTATGTAAGTGTTTTTCATCCTTGTTTTTAAATTATTTTTTATTTAAATAATATTCTTTTAAATACTCTCACAAATTTTTCCTTTCTTAATTTTTTCTTCTGTACTTAGCCCATTTATTTCTCTCAATATTATTGGTATAATTTTTATAGCCCTGACATAAAATATTTTGTACTGTAAATATTTTAAGGTCTACTTAGTATTTACTTAAGTACTTATGTTACTATAATTTTCTTTGTGTTTATAATTCTATTTCCTACTCAGCTTTTGCATCTTGGATAAAGTTTTTATTTTTGAATTAAGTTCATTAAGAACATAAATAAGTTCAGAATGAATTAATAGGATAATAAAATTAGTCACTAAACACAAATAAATTTAGAAAAAGGAAACTAAGAAAGAGGTTAATAATGAAGTATAGTATAATAATTACAAGTAGATGTTTAGAAGTAAATAAATAAAAGTAAAAAATCAATAAATAAATTCTTAACAAATTCTTTGATTAGAAGAATGATACTTGAAGTGGTATACCACTGATTTGGAGTGGGCTTAATAGCTCTGGGGAAGTATTAGTCAACATTACTTGAGCTCTTTTCTTCCCAAATTTTTAGATTATTTTTTTTACCACTTATATAAATTGTGGTGGAAAGATTGTACGCACAGTTGTCTAAGCATTATCCTGCTTTGATGAATCAAAAAGGAGTTTTATTCCAATAAGATGTTTGCTCCCATGGGGAGCAAAAGAAAAGTTTAAGGAATTTCATGGGCTCGAACTTCTATCTCATTCACAGTATAGTCCAGACCTTGTACTATCAGATTACTTCTTGTTTCGATAAATGGCCCATTTTCTTTAAGGGAAAAAAGCAGATAATTTTGTGGAAGTTTAAATTGTGGTCCAAGAGTTTGGCATCCCAAGGAATGTCATTAGGTGAGATCTACCAATTATGCAGCATATGAATTATGAGGATAGATAATGGACTATAGTTTGAGTATTAATTGTATTTAATGTCAAAGATATACTAATACAAATATTTGGTTGAAACAGGGTAATTTTTTTTTTTTTTTTAATATTCCCTTCATCTGATATAGATTGTAGATTCTGAAGGGGATTCCATGTAACAGAATCAATCGAATGTGTCCTGAATATCAAATGATATTAGCACTACATAAAATATGGTGCTTGTATTTCCAAACCTCATTTAAAATATTTGTTAGAGGGCATGGACCTAATGCAGGATTTTACACGGAGTGCAATTGAGATAATCTGTTTAATAATAATCTAGAGTTATCGCTCCTAGAATATTGCCATGAATAGGTATTATGCTTATTGATATTAATGAGTTATTTTCAGGATTTTTTATCTAGCTTGTAAGTAATCATAATTACTTCAACACTTTCCAAATGATCTAAAAGCATTAATATGCTAAAAAGACCTAAATTTAGTATAATTTCATGAGAAAAGTTTTGATATATTTTTTGAAGTATCTTAAAATAGAATTTATTCCATTAAATTATGGTTCATTAATATCATTTACTGACAAGAAGTGAGAGAAAGCCTGCAGCAGTATCTAGTTATTTTGCTGCAAGTCTGCCTTATAACACTAAAAATCTAAATCAGTCAGGTTATCATTTAATTAAATTTTTCAGCTATGTGCTTATAGGTATACCACATATTGAACTATTTCCACGAATTTCTTGAAGAAACATAATTTAAATATTTCTTTCAGTTAATTTTATTTTCCCGAGTTTTTGTAGCATATTGTTTTTTTTTAACGTGGAATATATATCTGTTTTTTTAACCTCGCGGCCTTGTTATGTTCGTTGATAGAGTCTGAGGGCTCTATTAATAAATTTCTTCAGAAATACCACCTTTTTTTCCCCACCTAGGGTAAAATATTAAATTATAATTTTGATTTTATTTATTTAGTTAGAGCAGTTAATTAATAAATATGTCTCAATCCATATTATTTAATTTAAGAGCCAAAATTTCATCTAAGTTATTCAAATTTTGATTATTGTAACGTTCAAAGTATAATTAACAATATCTGCTAATTTGTTTAAATCAGCATTCTTTATATTGGGTTAACTCTTTAAGTTAGAGGCGATATTTTCACCACCATGATTTTTATTTTTTATCACCTAAATTTCGTCCACTAGTTGTGTTTTTTCATTCAGGCAACTTTTATTTTTCCACTGTCCACTCCTTATGACCGTTAAAGGGTTAAATACACTATTGCTTATGGTTAGAAGTTTCGGATTTTGTTATAAAAATAAAAATCTTAACTGTATTATGTTAAAAAAGTTCTTAGATTTTTAATTTTAATGTTACTTGTAGTAAGATTGATTTTGCTTTGATGTTCAAGAATTTAGGCAAACCTATGTTTTATTGCAAGTATATATGAATATATCAACTCTATGAACTGTAAGATACTGAATAAAAAATAAATAAATAAAGAATGACCAAAAATAAGGTAAGAAAGAGGAAATGTATTAAAAATGAAAATTCTGCTTAGAATTGTTTTGCTGTAAGAGTGGTAAAAGTCAAATGTGGAGGAAGGAAAAAATATGAAAGGGAAATGGAGTGTAATTCTTGTCAGTTGGCCCAATTAAACTGTGGCTGGGTTTGAAATGGTTGGAGGACAGTTGAGATAAAGAAATTAATACTGAGAAATTGAAAGGACTACGTTATAAAAAAATAAAACAAAATGACAGGTACAATAATGGTATGTAAAAGGATTTCAGTAAACCACAAGTCACTATTGATTCTAATTTTACCACCATTAAAAGAGTAATGCTGAGAATAAATCAAATTTTACTCAGGTGAAACGAGATTTGGGCTATACTGTTGATGTAACAAAACTTCCACCCAAGCTCTTTTAATTTTTACCAAGACCTCAAAGATGAGTGTGGGCTAGTTTTGTGGGGATGGAAAACTCCTTTCCTAAAGATCAATTCTGGATGTTCTTGAATCCCCTTTTTCAATCACATGTGTTGGTGATAGTTAAGTTTCGAGATAATGTTTCGGTCTTGTTCAAGCCGCTCATGAGGAAGGATTCCTTTCCAATTTCATTAAGCACACAATTGGTGGGATTAGAGACCTTCATTGACATCATCTATGCTTTACCACCATTTGTGAAGCTTCTCCTTTGCTTTTGACCACATTAGCATATTATTGTCATGTGTGGGGTCCCCTTTTTATTATCTGTAGTCAATCATTACAAAATTACTCGTCTTCATTTAGTTTTCTCAGCATTCCAGTGTTCAGCTTCTATTGAAAACCAGTTTTATGTAAATAAGTCAAAACTGTTTTGTGGTCAATATTTAGTTTATGAAAGATGTCACGAGATTAAATGTGTCGGTCTGCCTAGATTAAAAAAAATAAAAATAAAAAGAATTACATATTCTTTCAACAATGGTTCTGCCTTGATGAGATTTATCATTTACAAAAAAATTATTTGAGTCGAAATAAAGAAACCAATTCTACCACTGGTGTTCACTGAAGCATTTATCACCATAAACACCACAAAATTTTAGATGAGCCTTTGCTAATTTTTCTTATTATAAAAACAATAAAGCAAATCATTACAAAAATTATCTTAATTTATTATTTTGAATCGTAAAGGGAGCTAGAAATAATGTAATGTGGGATTACATTACCACAATTATCATCATGATTTGAATATCTTAATTTATGTTTTCAAAATGCAATAAATTTTATCATAGAAGAATAAAACTAATTTATTAATAGAATACTTGATTTTTTTATGAATAGATTTTTCATAGTAGGTCTTTAGTGAATAAGATTACAAGAAATAAGGGACATTAAAGTCACCTGCTGGTATAAAATGGAGTTTCTCTTTCTTCCAAACTTTAATTTTTTTTTGATACTTCAAAAATCCTGTGTCACCTCTTACATTGAATCCTTGAATACATTTTAATTATCAGATGAGTAAAATGAGCAGGTAAGAACCTCTACTGTTAGTGCTTTTTATTCTTGGAAATTCTTTCTAATAAAATTAACTTAGTGGATAGCCAAAGGTTGACTCACCTGAGTTACCTTGCCATCGACCAATTGAGAGTACTGAGGATGTGAGAGTTGCCTTACCTGCATCCTAAAAGGCTTTTAATGGAAGACAAAAAATTAAAAATATTTTACTTATGCATTTGTTTTTTTAAAAAAAAACATCAAGTGTCTGATAACTGTTATTTATTTAATGGTCCTTTTTTGACTTTTTATTGTTTTAGAGTTTCTCCAACTGGCGGCTATTTTGATAGAAAAGTATTTGTGGCTGCAATGAAAGATGAAGAGGAATAATTCTAATTTTCTTGTCTCTTAGGTTTTTATACCTAGCAATGAATTATATGCCAACAATATTACTTTTGGTTGTGAAAATCACACTTTGCTCTATAAACTTTTCTTATTTATTAGTATGTCAAATTAAGACTCAAGTTTCAAGGACCTTATTTTCTTAATACAGGAATTCTAAGTTTAGCATTTAAAATGTTTAAATGCAATTCTAAATTTAAATGAAGTTTTATTTTTGTTAAATTATTTTCTCAAAAACTTTTTCAATTAACAATCATATAGATGATAAATGTTTTTACAGAAATATTTTTATTGTTACTATTTGTTTAAAAATTGTATGACATATTAAAAAATCCTTATGTGATGATTAGACTATGAATACAAAAATTAAAATAATTATATTAAATCATAAAATTTAACTGCTCTTTACAAAATCTATCATTGCCTAAATTTATGTAAACCAAAAGTATTTTATTAAATAAAACAACAAAATACTTTTTTATGCCTAAAAATTTTATTGATAGATTATATAATCATTTAATGTAAAATATTTTATTGAAACCCGGGGGACATATATATATATATACATGTTTGTGTGTATATGAGTTAAAATAAATTTATAATATAGAAAATAATGTATAAAATCCATAATATTTTTGTTCCACAATTAACTAGTTATTTATATTTATTGATTTAAGAAATTTGTATAATAAGAATTTATGATGATTGCCATTTTACTCGTATTATGAAGAAGATTATATTTATATTTGTTTTTTATGTACCAATGTTCTACTTCCTCAACTTTTTTTTTGGAACAATAAGTGTATAGTTATACATTAGCCGATATAAATATTTGTTAGTCATGTTTAGTTAGTTACATTTATTTTTCATATTTTTTTGACCTCATAAAATTTTTGCTTTTTAAAAATTGGTGAGACATTGAATACATAGTTATGGAATACACTATTATAAATTGTAAAAATTACTATTACCTTTTAGTATTTATCTTTGAAGGACTAGTAATTTAACACTAATTTAAAATTTTGACTATAGATGTCTAATCACCTGCTGTTTTCCCCCTTAAATACTTGATTTTGAACTTGCATGTTTGTGCATTTATATTTATAAGTGTAATTTTCACATTTATATGTGTATAAAGGCATATAAGAATGAACTAGGAGTAACTCCCCTAGCTCATTCTAGACTCTGTTAGTGAATATATATTTTAGTAACTACCCAATTTTAAATTATTGAATTTATTTACTCATTTCTATTACTGTCATTAAATTTATGAATTAGAATATAAGGTAAGATAATTTATTTTATGGAAGAAAATATATTTAATTTTTTGCTATTCTTATATATGAGTGAATGAAAAAGTAAATAAAGATTGTATCAATTTCAGGATCTTGTATCTGTAATTGGTTTGCTTTCAATTACTGATTGTATTCTGACTATTACTCATGTGACACACATAATGCTTAAAAACGTCCATTTTCATAAATAATGTCTTAAAGTAGTCTGTTCTATTAGTAAAATTTGTATTACTAAATAAATAGTTACCTTACATATTATGTTAATTACTTAACTTTTTACTTTCAGTACTTAAATTTTAATAGCTAAATGAAAGAAAATTAAATTGTGATTATAAATACGATTGCCTATGTATTAGATATGACAGCCTTATTAGTTTTGAAATTAAGAAGTTGACCAGAAACCAACATGTCTTTATAGTTACCATAATAAATATATTTTTATAGTTTAATTTAAAAAATCTAGTCAGTTATTAAACAATTATAGTGAAAATAATTTTTTAAGGAATTTCTGTTAACTAATTATTCAGGTGTATTATGTGATATTTATTACAAGAATGTATTGTGGAGTGTTGTTATAATAGTAATTTATCAGAAATATTTTACATATATGCATTTAAATAAACTTTTACTCAATTGACTTATGTTACTTTCATTGCCATACCTAAATTGCCTTTCTGATCTCCATTTTCATTCTCTTTTAAATTATTTTATTTGCTGTTAACTAGATTATTACCATACCTAATAAGTAGGTTTTTGCAGGAGGTTCCTATGATTTTGTGATAAATTAATATTAAATATTCTTTGTTACATTTTCTATGGTGTTCTGAGGCTTTTTCTTTGTTATCGAGATATATTTAACAATTTTTAATAAAAAAATATTAATGAATGGTGGTATTATACTAAAAAACAAACCTGTTTAGAAGACAAAATGTTATCAGCAATCTAACAGTCTGGTCTAGCTACTGGAGTATGCTATGTATAAGTAAAGTGGTTTAAATTAGAAAAGGTGGTGGCTGAATATAAATCCTTGAGACTAACTTCAACAAATAAGCTTGGAGTGCCTCCTATATTTCTGACCTGGACCTGGAAGATCTTACTCTATCTTAGTCTAGACCTTGACTTAATTGAATATTGATCATTAGAACTCTGTATGACTTATAATAGTTGACACATTTTGACATGTCATATTTTAATTATAGCTGCTCCCAATGCACCTTAAACCATTAGTTTAGAATCAATTTCACCTTAGTCTTTTCACTATATTAAAGGTCCTGTAGTTCAAGCATAAAAATAGATTTCTAAAGATTCCCAGTATATTAACTGCAATTAATTCAGCCTGATTAAAGTTGAGCTCAGAACTGTAGGATGATGCCAGTAAGATAGGGACTGCTACAATAGCAGAGTTTTTAGGCAAGTGGGGGAGATATCTGAATCTGCTTCATACACGTATGCTGAGCTCTTGACATTCTCTTAATGAGAGACTATTTATTGATGAAGGTGATTCAGTTCCTGGTTAAGATGTTCGAGTAAGAACATTTTTCCAATTACTTAAATTAGACTCAAAATCAATTCTAAAAATTTGTATTATTTAAATCTACAAGCACAAAATAGTTTTAAGATTAAATCATTGATCTATTATTTCCCAATAAAATCAATCATTTCGAAGAAATTATGCATGACCTTAATTATTTTTTATTATATCGTAATATAAAACTACAATTTTAGTGCCACTGGGTATCCCAAGGGGTGAGTGCAGGTCTTCCTGGTTACCACTTTGTTTAAAACAAATTATTTAAAAAATCTGCAGCTTCCTCTTCATTCTAGAGAAAATATTTGAGTGGCATTTTTTAAAATTTTAGTTGGAAGGGTCTGCGATTATATTATCTAAATTGATAAGGCTATCATAACTGTGTTGAAAATTTTATTTTTTTGTTGTTTACATCTTTTTAAAACACAATAGTCAATACATAAAAATAAATAACAAAATTAATATAAATCATAAATGATTATAAAAATAACAATTTATAGATATTTTTTACACATTTTTTTTTACCCCAACAGTAATGGTTAATGCATTCAATTTTTATCAACTTAGAATTGGGAGACTGTTAAGCTTCTACTTTAGAAGTTAAGGTTAATAAGAGTAAATATCACTCACCAGCAAGAAAAAAAAAAAACTCGGGATATAATTACGTTTTTAGGGCCAGAGAGAGTTAAAGTAATAAATCTTCCTATCTCTGTCTTGATTCTTAAAGGATTTATGCTATTGTTTATACACATAGGCTGAAAAATAAAATTTGGTGCAATAGAAAAAAAAAAAAAAAAATTATCTTCTCTTCCTTTTATGAAAATTGCTAATTTTTAATTAGGGCAATTTTTCTTATGGGTGAGTAATATGAAAATGATAAATGTTACAATAAGATATTCTTTAATATTTCATTAAAATAAGCTCACATTACCACATATGAGATAATACTATATACTGTATACTAACATACCATAGTGACGTAATAATGTTCTTCTAAATGAG
Organism: Oncopeltus fasciatus; assembly: GCA_000696205.2. Lineage (NCBI taxonomy): Eukaryota > Metazoa > Arthropoda > Insecta > Hemiptera > Lygaeidae > Oncopeltus > Oncopeltus fasciatus. The sequence goes on along the minus strand of KZ808095.1, from coordinate 161,487 downwards.
AAAACTAGAGGGAAACAATGTAATCTAATAAAGATTATTACCAATAAAGAACAAACAGCAAAGCAATAAAATTTGTCTAAATTTTACTAATTCATTCTGACTAAATTGTAATTTAGTGATTACATTGTCACAAAAGATTCATCAGTAATTGAATACAAAATTTTTAACACAGACTTTTGCCAAAGTAACTGTACTTAATATGAATTATTTAAGTACAAGTTGAATACTTGTTTTAGTTTTTAAAGAGTTTATTAAAATTTCAAAACCTCAAAAAAATTGTACGGTGATTAAAAAGTAAGCCCAAAAAGTGTACATATGAAACAAAAGAATAAACAGTATGTGTATTGGAAGGCAACCTTGACTTAATGAAAGATCTAAATGAAATAACTATTTTTAAAGGTTTAAGAAATTACTTACAATAATATTATATTTATATTTTCAATCATCAAAAATGTCAACAAAAAAAACTCGACAAGATCCATCAATATGCCATTTTGGCTTCCCCAGAGACTGTTTTGAGCTTAGTTTGTAGAAAAGTACTGAAAAAGATAAAGAAAAATAAAACCACCAGCCTGAAGCCTTTTTAAGATTTCAATTACTCCTCACAAAGTTAGCCGTGTAGTATTCACTAACCATATCAACATTTACTAATTTAACAAATGCTACAAAATTTTCATAATCAAAAAGCTCACTTATACACAGGAGCTAAGACTCCAGTCAAGTTACTTTTATCTAACTACTGACATCTTGGAAATAGTACCTGACTACTTTGGTACAGCCAGTAGAAAGATACCTTATAAATAATTCAAATGGCTCTAATTTTTAAAGTAAATTTTTGCTCTGCAGTGAATGTGGAAATACTATATATTAGTAACTTCCACAAAACCTTTAACTTTCGTTAAGAGGGAACATTAACTATTTAATAGATCCTACAATATATTTATTTAATTAATATTTTAATAAACATTTCAGCCACCAGGAGTTTTAGTAAAATATTAAATTTTCAACAAATAAAATCACAATTAACAACAATTCAGGGAAGAATACTAAAAACAGGTATGCCTTTATGACAGTACTATTTTAAAAATCATTTAAATAGAATTCAAAATGGAATAGACAGTGGTATTCGCATACTAAGTTACATTTCAGATATTAATCTGAATCTGTAATAGTGCGGCTTAAAATTATTATTAAATATAACAACATTTAGATGTCCAATTTGTATATCCAATTAAAAATACATTGGACCTAGATAGTAACATTTCTTAAATGAGGAATAAACATTTATAAGTGTTGAAAAATTATTATTTAGTGGCAGTTGGTGTGTTTCTGGATATCATATAATAGCTTGATTCCACAATGGACTACCATGAAAAAGCAACTGCATTATTTTTTAAGTTGGTAGGGAAAAACTTCATTTAATAAAATTTCATTTACATAAATTGAAATAACATCATATCTGTCAAACAGACTTGGTGACCTAAATAAAATCTGAACAAACAAAAATAATCAAAGCTGTAACTTCTGGATAGATAAGTATCGTAACACATCTCCCCTAGGTGATTCTAATATACATATTTATAAATTTATTTATTTATAAGCTTATACATAAATATATAATAGTCTTGTATTAACAGTAACAAATTGTTCAACAATTTGGAAGGGAAAGTCCACCACATCCCATTGAAATAATCACATATAGAATGACCTGTAAATAAAAAAAAGTTGTAAAACTATTTTATGAACTATAACTATAAATGACAAAAATTATATACATTATTTTACTTGTATTAACCCTGAAACTCGTACAAGTGTTCAATTTGCCTTGATCAATGTTCATTTTCTTTTTCAAATTTTACCAAGAAGAGCAGGTAGTGTCAAACTGTTATCTATCAAAAGTTGTGTCACTCTTCACTTAAGAATAATACATACTAATGTATATCAATAAGAAAATAAATGAAAGAAAAAATGAAATCATTAATAAATTATTAGATGTGACAATTTACAAAAATTTAATTGTAAAGTTTTCCAAAAATATATATATTAACAAGTGCTTAATTCAAGCTACTTAGTAAACATCTTTGGAAGCTAAGATCTGACCTCCACTATGTAAAAGCTATCTTTAGAAGTTTAGATCTGACACCCAAACTGGAGATATCCGGGCTTTTATAATAAGATCCTTGATTTCGAAAGTTACCAGTATACTTTGTTTTTACTTAATAAATTAACAAATTTTTAGTTATTAATTTAATAAGTACAGATGTGATTATAGACCTCCATGTTTCCAGTCTAGAGTGACTTTGTTAATTTCTTAACATCAAAGGGAAATTGGGTGTTAGTACTACTTATTTTTGGCTAGAGTGCCCACATTCTTAATCGAAGCACTGATTATCAGTTTTTGATAAGAATTATTATATTCTTTTCCATTAATAAGTCTCCTTGTGTATATTGTTCTAGTAAAGACTTTTGGCTTTTTAGAACTTAAATTTTATATTATTTGATGATTTTCTTTACATTTTATATAGTTCTACTCATTTCCTTGATTATTCTATTAACTAAAATAATTTAAAAAACAATCCTACAGTCCATAAATACAAGGAAGGGCACATGTTAAGGATTAGATATATTATTCAGCAATATTTATTTCAAATTATTATACATTATAGAGTCTATCATGCTGGAACTACATAAACTAAACAATTTTACTTTTTCATTAGAGATGGGCATAAATTAGAGTAAATGACTTATTTATTGTTATGAACTTGAAAGAGTAATAAAATTAAAGGGTTAATAAAAATAATTAAAATTAATAAAATTAAAATAACTAAGGCTGATGCTAAATTGATCAAAGGGGAAAATGGAAGAAGGTGCTCGACCTTACTAGTTACTTTCATATATATCTCCTTTAATATGAGTTTCTCTAAAAATTTTTATAAATGTATAACGTTGGAAAATTAAATTTTATTTTGTTCTAAAAAAAAACAACTTTTTTTTCAATTTGATCTACCTCTAGACCCACCAGCCTTATATTGGTTATCAACCTAGTCAAGAATTTTTTAAAATATTTTTATTAAAAAGCTTATATACTGAATTCTACATTTCTAAGTTACAAAGAAGCCTGCCAAACCCTTCAAGCTACACTTTAATATCTTCTTCAATACACGTTTTACATAAAAATGATGTTTAAGATAAATGTTAGAAAATTATATTTTATTCCTATGTTCTAAAAACTTATTTGTAACACTAATAATTATAAAGAGATTATGATTTTAAATTGTTATTTTGAAACTAAATTAAATATGACTTTGATAAGGAAATATGTAAAAGCTCATTCTTTCATTGGTTAACATTGTGTAAACATACATACTCTCTCTCTAGTTGTGCGTGTGGCTTCTAATGGCCAAGTGTAGAGAAACAGTTAGGTGACACTCCCATATATAAATCAAGTGACATCTTAAGATTTGAAAGAGTAAATGCAAAAATTTTTTAATTTTCATTTTATTACCATAATTTAGAAAACAAACTACCATGACTAGTAAATTGTACTCCTTTATTAAAGTTCCAAATTTTACATTTACAAAGTAACAATAACATTCCAAAAATACTATTAAATTAATTTGAAATATTTATATTGTCTTGATATTTTTGTTTCACATAATATGGTGGGCCTATTGTCTCAATATAACACCTTGCTTGTGGTTTAAAAACACCTGATTTATTACCATAGCAAACCTTTCTTTTACAACCTTTATGTTGTGAGAATAAGACCAATATATCCTGTGAAATTGCAATTTTTGAGCATCAAGTTAACTGAAGAAATGTTTCAAGAATTGGATCTTTATGTTACCTAAAATCCCTTCACCAAATATGCCTATATTTCAAATTAACTCAATTCAGTATTTGAAATATTAGCTCAGTAACTTGTTTATGAAACCATAGTTTCCAGATAAATGATTTATTGAGTTAAAAATACAATCTTACCTGTTAGACATTTTACAATTAGGAACCTTATCTTAAAGCCAGTAATATTTGCAGTAAAGGGAGTACAAGATTAAAGCGAACTAGAAACAATATGGTTAATAGTTCAATGAAAAGTCTTTTACATATTTCATACTCTTATCAAACAATTTACAACTGTAAATTTGCAAATTGTTTACAAGCTAGCTTTTAACACAGCTTATTCATATATTTTTTATCGTTGCATTTTTCTATTTTGGGTACCACAAATCTATAAAGAGTAACTCAAATGCTGAAAAAATTAATAAAAAACTTACTATACTGATTAGGCTGATGATCACATAAAGTTTGACATTTTTCCAAAATAATGACCTTTGGAGATTCCTACTGGTAGCTCTAAATGATACCGAGGATTGACTAAGTTGTTCTGTTTTGTCAACCAGAAGTTTAACATTTTCTCCTCGCATAGCAACATTGTCTGCAAAGAGAAAAGAGAATAATTTTATTGTAAATAAAAAACATTACAAATGAGTAGGGCTGACAGCAGACTGCTCAATCCCAAAAACTTAGCATAAACTAATAAGAATATATAAATAACCATAGGAATATTTGAATAGAATTATAGTAATAAAAAAATTAGAATACATAAGGATGAGTAGTCACTAGGTTAAGTAGTCAAGAAAAAGAATTAATGGATTACATCATTGAAATAGCCAAAGAATAAACCAAGATAGTCTTCATAACCATCATTAGTTGTCTAAAATCTATATCGGCATCACATATTTGGCTTTTTTGGAATGGTATCTTGGATCCCAATCACAAGCTTCTGACTTCGTATTTTCTTTCGCCAAACTGCTCCTTGTATTTCTAAATACAGAACCAGACACATTAATCATTTATTATTAGAGAATGTTTGTTAGGGTTCGGTCAAGGTTGATCCAAAATAGTACAATTTTTAAAAAATGTGTATTTTTTATTATCTGCCGATGTCTTGGCTTACATGTAGTTATGAACACTTGATTCAGGTGGCCACATGTTCCCTTTCGCTTTCATGATAGCTCTAAAGATGTCTTAAAATATAAGCCGAAACATCGGCAGATAATAAAAAATACAAATTTTTTTTTTGGAACAACCTTGAACAGATTCCAACAAAAATTCTCTACTAATAGTCCCTATGGTCAAAAACTCTCCACTTGGAATTACTCATTTATTTTCTACTCTGCATCCACATTATTAACTTAAAGGCAATTGGTTTTTTTAAGAATATTTTTAGGTCAATAATCAACACTATATTATTTCATTCTTGAATCCGATGATGTTAGCATATTTAGGCAAACCTACATTATTCACCGAGTAAACCTTCTCATAGCAGGTGAAGCCCCTCTTTTTAAGTGGTTCTGAGATGGCATGCTTAACAGTGGTCGTTTGTCACCAGCAGCATGTCTTATGGACATATACTAACTAATAGAGCTGGAGTTTCAGCCTTTCTACCATATCTGTAGCAGGAGTTTATCATACATTAACTTATCAATAATTTTATAATATCATTAGTGCTTAAAAAAACAAACAAAAAAAAAACTATTATTTATTATTCTTTTTATACCATAATAAGCAAAGAGTAACATGAAAATTTCTAGATGGGAATTTAATTTAATCTTTAAACAAGATAAGGTAAGAATTTATTTTACAGGCTGACTGACTATCAATTATTTAGTATGTTAATACTGGTGTATTATTGCTTGGTATTTTAATCGATTAACAGCGATAATTTTTTTCTTTTATCATTACATTTTTGTAAATTTATTACACGTAAATATTATTTATGTAGTGTAAATTAGTATTTAAACAGGCATTTAGTATATAATTTGATTTTAAAATTCTTTATTCATTTGTTGATACACACTTTTCTTAACAGGTTCGATTTTGAGAAGGGGTATCAACTAAACAATTTGATTCAATACAAATACAATTTTTTGGCAATTTAAACAAAGTTACTCACCTATATTGCGAACCATAATATCTTTGAGTTCATCAAGTTCACTGTGTACTCGCGATATAGTATCAATGTCTTTGGCTTCAGAGTAGTGTTTCTAAAATAATAATACACAATTAATTGCAACATGAGTTTTATAGTTACTTAGATTATGTTTATTTGATTGAGTTTTACCATCTGAGCTCGGAGAACAGGAGAAAATTCATTATTCATAGCATATGCAATGGCTGTACTTGCTCGATTACCAAAGGTTGTATTAAATTTTCTTTTAATATCATTTAAATACAAAAAAGCACGGGATCTTTCGAACTCCTGAAAAATTGAAATACTGGAATAAATAATAATAACTACATGTTTATATTGTAATGAAATGAATTAAAAATAAAATAATTCACAATATGGAAGTAATTTCATTTTAGTCAGGCTGACAAGCATAGGAATAGATAAGCATTCCACAATTGTAAATTATAGCATGATTAAAATGTTTGGAGAAAATCATTTCTTATAATAGTTCACGAATCTTATGATAGAAAAGCATTTGCTTATGATAGTTCACGAAGGAGATTGAGGAAGAGGAAATTGAGGCTTATAATTGTTCATAAAATATAGAATTGCTATCTGAACAAGGTTAACAAATAGCTTCTCCAGCTCAGTCAGAAGAAGACCTCAAGATTTCCCTCAACCTCCTACTCGCCCAGGAGAGGAAGGGAGAGGGGGGGGGGGGGTAAAACTTACCTAAGAGCAGCATGAGGGAGTTTGAGTAAGCCCTTGCTAAGATCTAGACTTGCAGGATGTCACTGTCATATTCCCTCCTCAATATACCTTCCCTTCATTTTCAGCAGGACTTCTATTTAAAATTCCTCTCTTCACCTACCTCCCACCTAAAAGATCTCGCACTCCCTCTAGGTAGCCATGGTCACAATATGAACCATTAAATTCAAATGATCGGCAAACCAAAATTTACTTAAGGGAAGAGAGCTCATAATCAATCTGGCAAATCCAGAAGAAGCCAGAACAGTAATTGAAAAAGTTGTTAAGTTTTGAGAGAAGGCAACCATAAGCTTCCATAATAGATATGTGATGTTTTTTATATTTAAAGTAATTAACATAATTATCATGAGTAGAAGAAGTTTTTTGCTTTTTTTATATATTTTAATCACTGACTTAACAAGTTAATTTTTTAAGTGTCAATGTTTTCCCATAGCTAGTTACTGGGATGAGCGAAACATGAAGATTTTATACATAATACTTGAGCAACTTACAGTATTGATTGGTATAATTTTCATTTAATAAGATTAATTTAAATTTTGCTTTAGGGTCAAAAGAGTTGACAGAAGTCACAAATTACAAGTTCTTACACTATATGAATTTCCAAAACAAGAAGAATACCCCTTGTCCAAGAAGGTACAAATTTCAATTCTGTGAAATAAAGGAGACAGTCATCTGGGAACATAATATATTTTTAAGAACTCCAATAAATGGCAAGAGTTAAGCAAAATGGACTTTTGGAAATCCATTATAAAATGTTCAGCCCGGCAGATCACTAAGGTCAAATAAGCATCAGAACAAACTACTGCAAGGGATGAATCACTTTCATGCTTATTCATTTTAGTATTATATTGATTATATGCTCTGTAAAATAGCATATATTGGTACATGAGTATAGCATTATTCAACACTCATAGAGCTGGGAATCAAGTTCAGCTCACTGTATGACTTTCGTGGGTAAAGGTTAAGGACCTAAGGAACTATCTCATGTCTCCCATGACGGTAAAAAATAAGTGTTATAAGCAAAGGCAATAAGCTTAATGAATAGAATTTGTCTTTTTAGACTTAGAATATAGATTTAATTTTACCATGAGGTTTACATTTAATAACAATTAAATACTAATTTTTTAAAAAGAAAACAACTTTCAAAATTGAATTCTCAAGATTTGTTTTAATATTTTCTGCTATGTTACCTATATACATAATGATACCAGAAAATGATAGTTGTTAAAATTTCGAAAGTGTGAATTGTATTTTAAAACACTGTAGACAATAGAATTTTCTGTTTTTCACAATTATGTTAAGTACTTTATTATTCAGAAAAATTAAGTTTTAAATTAAGAGAATGTCATTCAAATATAAATAGGATAATTAGGATGCTTAGTTTACAGAATTCTGTTGAAATTAGGTGGAATATATTTTAAATAAATGCTATATACATACTAGTAAATATTAACCTCTTAGATTTATGGTTAAAGATAACTGATCTAAAAAGTATTTTGTGAATTTCTCTGAAGAAACCCTACATACTAATAATATTAACATATTAACTAGGCAAAAAATAAACTTTTTCTATTTAAGGTCTTTCCTGAAGTACCCTTCCCTACCTTTTGCTCTTTCTTTTCAAATTTATATTGTATAAAATAATTATTATGATAGTTTTAAATATGAACATAAGACTGATGAATAGCTGAAAAAGAATGTAATATTTTCTACTAATGGCTTTCATTAAAATACACCTCCCCTCTAACCCTGCTCTGATTTTTCTGAAAAAATATATTGCAATTTTCCCTCACTAAGACATCAACATTTTTTAAAATTAAAGTATGATCCACCAAATGGAGCGACATGTAGAGCATTCTCAAAAATAATGGTTTTCCCATACACCTTCGCAAGAGACTTCATGGAAAGACTAGTAAAAATAGATTCAGAAGAACATGAAACTTAAAGTTAGTTGAAAAATTGACTTCAAATTTTTTCATGATTAAAATAATTAGTTAAGAAAAAAAAACTCACATCATCTGTAATACACATGAATACTATTCCATTTTCAGTTATGTAGCTGAAGAGATAGCTGCTATGTGAAAGAGACAATTTACCATCCTCAGGCCCAATTTTAGCTAAAATTTGTTGTGTTACTTCAGCAAAATTGCCTGCACATGATGCATAGCTTGCCAAAATTGTTGTACGCCTTGCAATTACACTGAAGAGTATAGGCATGATTCCTTAATTTAAAAATATACTAGATATACCTGAAAAATTAATGTTTCATTACATCCTTTATTAAAGTTGACATTTCTTGCAACATATAATTACACAAGTAAATTTATCCAAAGTTTTTATTGCTATATGAATGAATGGGAGTGAAAAGGGGTGGAAGAGCTCTTTATTCAATTTAAAATAAATTAATATAATTTTTTCCTTAAGGTACTACCACTCAAATAAATATGACCTATGAATTGTGCCAATTCCCTCACAGAAATTATAAGAATTACCAGGGCAGAGTAACCTGAGTGGACAAATTTTCAGACTCAAGCTATTCCCTAATACAATGTTGATAAAATTAATAGCATTTCTAATTACATAGTTTAACTAGATTAAACATACTATGAATACTTAAAATATGTCTTGGACTTTATATAAGACCATTATTTAAAGCTATATTTTACAAATAAAGTGAAAAGAACTAGAACTTATGACTTAAATAAGTTACACTGTCTCTAATACGCATTTAAATATTACACCAACTATTACATTAAATACCTAGAAAATTATTTATAATGTTTTTATCATTAAAAATAAATAAAATTGAGTTATGAAGTAATTTAAGTCAGCATGAAGAGAATTAAAGATAAAATATATTCTTATGTCTCAAAATCATAATTTCACTGACAACTAATCACTTAGTGAAAGTTTAAAAGTGGAAATTATTGTATTAAAATGACATAAAACATTCTAAATAGAATCCAAAACATTAAAGCACTATGATGCAAGTTATATAACAGACTAAAAAAATGACTCAGACCATAGATGGAATATAGGACATAAAAGAAAAGTTTACCTATTTAAGAGCAAGAGGGAAATAATTAGAACATCAAATATATGGAAAATTTATTTGAATATGAAATGATTTTTCTTGAGGGATTGATAAATAGAATAAAGATAGCAATGATTCATCCCTACTTGCTGATAATTTACATAATGAAGATTTTACTCAATACTCAGAGAGTAAAATAAAAATTGAGTAAATACAGTTAAAGTAAAACTTAATTGGAAAATTATTCTGAACATAATTGAAAATACATTGAATATTNCATGAAATCAAAGAGAGGTTGAGCAGGTGGAGGTTTTATATAGAAGCATAATTTTAAGCACATGGAACTAAGATTCTTTATGAGCTGATAAAATGCTTATTAGGTGAAAAGAAATTCTAATGTGCAATTCTTTTGAAGTTGGAAAGCCAAAATAATATATTCTATAAATATACAAATAGAAATATTGTCAACTAAAATCCGGACCAGAAATATATTAATAGTAGATTTCTTTTTGTTGCGGTTTGGTCAAAAATGTGTCAAAAAATGTGTATTTTGTAAATTATCTGCTAACGTTTCGGCTTACATTGTAAACCATCTTCAGGGCTATCATTAAGGCGAGAGGGGACGTCGTGTTACCAGGATCCCATATTCATTACTCACAATGTAGTAGAAGGTGATACGACCTACCCTCTCACCTTCAGGATAGCCCTGAAGATGGCTCAGAGTATAAGCCGAAACGTTAGCCGATAATTTAAAAAATACTCATTTTTCAAAATTTATAAATACCTTAACTAGAAATATTTAAACTGTGTTGATTACTTAAGCAGGCAGGACTTTGATTTTAATTGTCCAGTTTGGTTAAGTTTAAACAGGAATACTCTTGAGAATGAAACAAGTACCTTTTAATGAGAATTATATAGTATAAAAAAGGTAAGATATACAAATTTAATAAAATTTATACAAAAATTATGCAAATAGTTCAGCATTTAAAAATTAATTATTTCATTAAGTAGCTGGGTAATGAAATTTAACAAGATGAAATAGAGCACAAAGAAAAAATTGCATAGCTGGTAGGGGTTAAATAAAGGAAAAAAAAATTCAAGGCATTATATTTTAAGTAATATAAGTATTTGAATGACTAAAAAATAGAAATAGTAGTCATAAGATCAATTTGACATGATAAAGAAGATAGAAAATGAAACTGTCACACAGAAATAAACTTACACTTATAATTTAAAAACTCTTTAGAAGTTATGAAGTTATATTAAAAAAATAAATCACAACAAAGAATTTAGAGCCATAACATTGTTACACAAAACAAACATCTATCTCCTGAAAGTCAAAATATGCACTGACCATTAAATCAGGATTCGATTCGATTGTGGATGGAAACAATGCAAGAGAATCGATCAAAGAGGTAATCGTTATGGTAGCTGCTGTAATGTCAGGCTTGACTCATACTTGTGTCGTCATTACAATTCTACTTCAAATTCGTCCTTTTTGTTTTTCTACAATTAGATCATGCTCATTGCGAAAATTACCAATTCAGTACAATTCTATAACCATTACGATGAAGAGTCATCCAATAAAGGAAATATATATGCTAGAGAACGCTTATTTAAAGAGGAATCAAAGGGTTTCCAGAGTTACATGTCACCCCCAGAGTCATTCATCTACTCACTACCTACGATATTCCATGTGGACTAGGGGATGTTTATCGCCTTACAAAATGCCTTCCAAAAAGTTCAAAATCCGCTAGCTTGTAAGAGAACGAGATATGCTCTTCAATAGCATCTAACTAATTCAGATTAAAAGACCCATTATTACATTTGTAATTTAAATCCCCCAAGAACTTCAGATCCCTACTGAGCATATATTTGTCGTTTTATCCCTGTGGGATAGACTCAAAACCAGCTTCCTATATATCTTTATAGTAACAATATAGGTATTATATTCAATACTATTATAGAAATAAATAAAATATTTTATTTTATTCCCTTAAATCTTATATTTAATTCAAATTGAGTTCTAATTGACATATTGAGTTAAAAATGCCAGAAAGTTCCAATAGATTAAAGCATTTCTATTAGAATATGTCCTTTCAATTTTTCACCGGGATTTATAATCTCCTTGAAATTTTTAGGACTTCCCTCAAGAATCGCCTTGGTACGTGATTAATATTAAGAGGGGATATTGCTTTGTATTTTTGAAGCAGCAGTAGCGGACATATTTTTTTAAATAATTATTTAAACAAATAGGTCTTAGACTTATTTTAGAGAAATATAAACCCTCGATAGTACTGACTTACAAAGAAGTCCTCACTCCAATTTGTCTTACAGAGACCTACCTGGGCAAGAAGGAGAATGTCCGAGGGTACTATAGAAAGGCGATTATCTAAGATAGATTTAGATCTATCTGAAATGGATAAAATGCATGAAATAACTTAGTAAATTGGGAATGATAAATTATGATCCAAAATATTAGCATAATTTATGTAAAAGATGCAGCTCGAACCTGCAATGGATAAGACTGCCTGTGTAACAGCAAGCTCGACCGGGTTATGAATAGGGTAACTAATCATTTTATTTCTTCCATGATTCTGGCTTTCTATGATCCACAGGAAGACGCGAATGTAGGCTGATACAGATTTCAACGGTCTGAAAGATATACTTGAAAGCGCTGGAAGTTGGAGAGCAATCGAGTTTTATTTTAGACAATTTTGAGTTAGTGGAGATCTCGAGGTCTTATCAAAAATGTCTTTTTTGTTAATTGTTTTCCCTAAGCCGCGTACCATTCAGAGGGAAGATGTTGGATGATCGTAGACCCTGACAAGATATTTGACAGAATTTGACTGTGAGATTGAGCATGTTCCGGATATGACTTTTATGTCTCTTGGATGTTTTAAATTTGCGGTTCGAAAAAGGGAGAGTACTTTGTGCACTTCTGGTGGAAAGAAAATCAGGGGAACCTTTCATATCTTTCTAATAGTTCTCTCGCCAGGTTGGCCACTAAATTATGAGACTAACCTAGAAGATTTATAATACGTAATAAAAATAATTTTGCCATTATTTTATAAATGGCAAGGCGATAGAACACGTAGGTCTTAGCAGTAGAGTGGATCCTATTCCGGTAAGAGTACGGTGAACAGCTGGGGTCGTCCCGAGGAACTCGGCGAGGCATGTTGATTCAACCCTGAATATGCTGAACTCAGAGAAAACTAAAGAGATGGTGTTGTGCGTTACAAAAAAATAGTATGTTTGTTTTAAATGTCTAAAGTACAATTAATAATTAATGAATTAGTGCACTAGAGTTCAGTAATTTTGATAATTTTTTCTAAGGAACTAAAATTTTGCATAAATGAAATTTGCTCATCAGTAATATACTTATTGAATAATAATAAATTATATTTAAATTTGATATAAATCTACCATTTATATTAAATTTACTCTAAGTATAGAGTTTGAGTTTAAATAATAATTTAGACCGTTGAACTCTGAATATTCATTTAAAAAAATTTGGGTTCGAACACTCTTTTACTGGTATTTTTTTTTCTTTTTTAAGATGAAGCAAACTATTTCATTAATTAATGTACTATAACAAGTATTATTCCATTTTTAGATAAAGGCCATTTTTTCTTATATTGGTTCCATTTTGCTTATCAACTAGCTCGTACTTTCCCATCAAATTTAAATGCTACATGTCAACATACATACATACATACATATATATATATATATATATATATACATATATATTAGATTTTTTCAGTCCAACAAGTTGGATTAGAGAAAAATATAAAGTTTTTATTTCATGTACAGTAATAAATACTATGCATATTTGCTGATTATCTACATTTTTCAGGCAGTAACCCGTCCTCAAAATTAAGCCCAAGACTTTAAAAAAAAAGGAGAGAATGTGGGGGATAAAAAAACAACTACCTAACACAAACAACAGCTGGTTATTTATTGTAAATGTATTTCAGACACCGCCAATTTGGACACATAACTGAATCTCATTGCAAAAATGTTTAGTTGTTGGCAATGAATTTGAATATAAGAATGTCTTGAAATGTTTTAACTGAAACTGTGGTGAGCACTATCCACTAAATAATAAACAGATGTTTATTAAAGAATAACAAATAAATGAAATATAACCGCTAAAAAAAAAAAAAAAAAAAAAAAAAAAACCCCAAAAAAAAAAAAAAAAAAAAAAAAAAACTAACGCCGACACTAAACATTTTTTTAAATGAAATCAATGCACCTCTGCAAATGATATCGCTCATGAAGTGCTGAAGTGAAGCAGTTCTGCTTAACCGACCTGCTTATGGGCTATGCGAAGCCAAAAAACTGTTCCCCAACCCTTCAAGCATTCTCACTGTCCATCCCTTCCACATCCCTCCCATCGGCGCTTACCCCTAAAGAGACAGTAAGGGAGTCTAGCCTTATTGCTCGTCCAGCACTCACTTCCAGCTTCCTTAGGTCTGAACCAAAGATGTTCGAACCCTATAGTCGCCCGCTCAGATGGACACATCTGGAATCTCTGAGTGAGACTTCTAAAAACAAATAAATAAAATGAACAAAATTTGTGTAATAAACAAAACAAATTATTTTTCATCCTATAACGGAGTTGGGCGTAAAGAGGAGGGAATGCCGACTGTCTACTGCAGGTTTAGTATATGTGTCCCGGCTACATTTGTAGCATAGTGATTGCTGTCTTAGTCATAACAGCTGATTTGTTTTTTAGAAGCAGGAGAAAATAAACTATTGACTTATTTTTCAGCGTACGATTTCGACAATGCTTGTGCTTTTATGAAAAAAAATAAATTTTTTTTTCCTTAAATGCAGCATTAAGAGCTGAGTAGGACCACTGACTTCTAAAACATATTGTTGGCATTTGAGCTTCTGTACAAAAACCATTTGAGTTCATCGTCTTAATTTGAATGATGGATGGAGTGGGAGGGGAGGGGAGGGAGAAGAATTTATAATTGTAATATGGGCATTATAGTTACTGTTACAAATATGTTAGTAAATACAATAGTTTAAAATTTAATTTACAAGAATTTCGGTTACATTTTTACGAAAGGCGAATATTTAAGAATGTAAATATAAAGGTTGAGCGCTTCACCCACTCTTTGCCGGGGATGTGAGAGTGTTCTTCTCCAGCTCTTAAAATTAATTTAGTCCTTTACCTTTTTATGTTCATATTTTATGAAATGTTCAAAATCTTCTTAGTCTACGCAGCTGATGAGTTACAGACTTTTAAGATGCATGGATAGGAAATTTCAGGGAGCAGTTAAAAACTTTGCTCTATAAAACTGCATGCAATTAATATAAATATTTTTATTCAACAGAAAATATACTATCCACTTTCGACAACAATTACATAGAAAAACCTGTTGATAAACAGTTTGCGAAATTTATTTATAAAGTATTTCAAAAATTATTTAGTAATTGGTAAATTATTAAAACACCTACAAGTCTAAAAAACCTCTTCATCACAAAACAACTACAATTATACAAATAATTTTTTATTCGTTTTAGGTACAATTATTTACTTAGATCTAAATTTGCACGTTTTAGCTAGGTATATAAAAGCATTACTTTCAAATTTTTTGTGAGGTTTACATCAAACATTAATCAATAAAATATTAGCAGTATATTGAATTATTGTAAATTGATGACTAAAAAATAGAAATATAGCAAGTAATAAAACAAATTTATTATGATTATTTTACAAAAAATCCTCATTTAAGAACAAATAATGACAATTGTCTATTTTATTAAAAAACGTTGCTAAAACTAATATTCTATGTGGCATTATTAAATTTTGCTGGTAATATTAAATAGACAAAGGTGTATTCATTTAGCTAAGTTTTTTGTCTAATTTATGGTGTTAAGTAAAAGAGCTGGTATTTCAAAATATTATTTCCTTTAATATTTTTTAAATAATAAATTTATGAATGAAAAACTATTTTTTTTATAATTTTTTTTTACTCCAAGATATATATCCACGAATACGTTTTTCCTTAACACGTACTCATGGACATATATACCTTGGACTAAAAAATAAATTTAAATAGTAGTTTGTTCATTCATAAATTTCTAATTTAAAAGTAAAAAATCAACAATGAATTCAAGCCACAGGGTGATGATATGATACCATCAAAACAAAGTAACCATCTTAAGCTTTACAATATATGTTATTAAACACATGATAAATGAATATATATAAATATTTGTATAAAAAGTATTTGTTGCTACTTTCAATATACATTACTCGTATAATTTATTAATATCAATGAATTTCCTTCGGAATTAAAATTTTTATAACTACAGTTCAATTTTACTACGCCTTTTTTTTAAATTTATTTTCCGCATCTTTTAGGCATTTCGATATACGAATTTTTTTTGTGCAAAATTATCAGATTAAACTTATTTTATGAACTGATCAATAAGACATTTAGAATATAAATGATCATTTCTACCTGTCAGTGGTACATAGTA
Source organism: Oncopeltus fasciatus (assembly GCA_000696205.2). NCBI lineage: Eukaryota > Metazoa > Arthropoda > Insecta > Hemiptera > Lygaeidae > Oncopeltus > Oncopeltus fasciatus. The sequence goes on along the minus strand of KZ808095.1, from coordinate 145,231 downwards.
ACCCTTTGTATTTGAAGGCCGTATAAAGAAAGAAAAAAAAAATCTAACATTTCTCGATGCAATGAATTCATTACAAGCTAGGTTGTGCAATAGTTTAACTACTCAGTTTTATCTTAGACACTTCACTTAAAGTGGCAGACATGTAATATTTTTCCGTAAACACATTTCTAATTACTCTTTACAATTCCTTAATACATTTGTTATTGGTTAGTTACAAGCTTAGTACACAGTATTGTTCTAAATGAAATTACTTAATTTTAATACTTCACTAGTTTCTTGGTAAAACCTCTCCTAGAATAATAAACTGTTTTGAATTAGAATCGATATGAAATTTTTAAGATAATAACGATTTAGGATTAAATTAAGGTTAGATAAAAAACTGGCCAGCAAGCAAATTTTTTTCATATTCAGATTTTGAACTTTATGATGATTATTAGTACTATGAAATTCTTTAATATTTATGAAAGGACTTGAGAGATTTTGTTTGATTTTTTTTATTTACAGAAATAAATAGGTAATAAATAGATTTATTGAGGAAAGTTACATTATATATGACAAGATCAGCAAACATATCTTCTAACAAACCCCAACGATTCTGTTTGAAAAAAAAAAAGTAGAAAAACTTCTGAAAATCTCCAGTTGTACAAAACATTCATTAGAGTAGCCCTCATGGACCCATCATGAACCAAAGACCTAGACCATAATAAATGTCTATATGGAAAAGAGTCTTTGAAGGGAGAATTGTTCGCCGATAGATGTGTGAACACGATGGGGCCTAGGACCGAATAATAAAGGGATACCATAGGACTTAATATTTCTTAATCAGTGGATATACGTAGGTAGTATCTGAGAACAGAGATAAATGGAATGGTGGATAGTGAAATCCTATAAAAGGCTTCATGGGCACGCCGAAAGAGGATGGCTGACTGTGCTTGGAATCTTCCAAGAGAGCATTTGAACTTGAAAGCGTTTGAAAAATAAGCAAACAAAAAATGGCATAGAAATGGTCCTTCCTTAAAGAGAGGATGAAAGAGATAACAGAAAAATAAATTAATATATAAGTATTTTTGTGATATTTTGTATTACAGATGATTAAAAAATAAATCTTTATTCATTAAATTTTGATAATGAAAACATCTTGCAAGTCATGTAATAATATTTACAAACAATCAAATATAAATATACATATGTATATAATAAATAAATTAAATATCACCTTGCAGGGAGAAGAGGCCCATTGACCTCACTCCCAATAAATTTAGGCATCGAGGCCCAGTAGGTGTCGAGGATTATAAAATCTGCCTTTTAGTCGTAGGAGAGGATTATGCGGATTGGAGTCCAACCAGAGGGATTTCATTAGGAGGGAGCATATGGATTAGGATAAGAGTTGAGTTGACTGTGGAAGCGGTCACAAGATGAGGTCTTGTACATGTAGGTTATTAAAATCATGTTGGAGGGTGGAGTTGGATAATAATAAGGGGCATTGGCAATTATTCTTAGGACTTTGGATTGAAGGATTGTATTCGCTGGATGAAATGCTTAGCGGCACCCCAGAGTTCTACACCGTATGTCCAGATCGGTCGCAATATTGTCTCATACAGAGTAAGTTTATTCTCTGTTTTGAGTTGTGAACACCTGCTTAAAAAGTTTGTATAAGAGTCCCCTTAGCGTCTGCTAAGTTCTTGTCGCTTAAGTTTGATATGTTCGCCCCAGTTGGGTNTTTCGTTTAATTCAACTTTCGTCTTGAATTTTTATCGATACAAAACGATTTCTGAAGTGAAAACAGGCTCATTAGGCAAATGAAACGAAGACTTCCTATGTTTCGGGAATCGCAAAAGTCCATTAGTTGCATTAGAGACACGGACAAAGATGGAAATTAAACAAGTTGTGAGGACAATGGAGAAGAAGAGGGAACGAACGAGTAATTTTATAGGAACATTCCCAAGATGTGACAGAATCTGGTTTGAGGTTATCGGATTTAATTTTAATTAAACAGCCTGAGATTTATGGACTTGAAATTGTGGGAGTTACAAATATGTAACTATTTAGGCTCATATCGAGCAATTTATGTTGAACTGCTTTTGAGTCTTTACCCAACAAATTTATTTGAGTTGAAAACAAATAATTAAAATTATTGATTTGTGATTACATTAATTAACCGAATTTGTATTTTCAAAAAATACAAATCTACAAAAGAAATGATCTTAATAACCTCTCTGATCTAACCTCCCGCTGGTAAAATTGTATCCAGCTGGTCTCGCAATCCTGGAGCTGTGGGTTCAAATCCAAAGGACAAGCTTTTATAGATAAGTAAAAGCATGTCCTGAGCCATGTGTGCTTAGCTACTCTAATCCTACTGATGGGATCCTGAAGATAGCCCCTCTCTCCATGACCCTAAGTGGCTGAAAAGGAGGCTAACATATATTAAAAAAAGAAAAAAATTAATGAGAGGGAATAGAATAATTTTAATTTAATTATTTTATTTTATTCCCTTAAATCTTATATTTAATTCAAATTGAGTTCTAATTGACATATTGAGTTAAAAATGCCAGAAAGTTCCAATAGATTAAAGCATTTCTATTAGAATATGTCCTTTCAATTTTTCACCGGGATTTATAATCTCCTTGAAATTTTTAGGACTTCCCTCAAGAATCGCCTTGGTACGTGATTAATATTAAGAGGGGATATTGCTTTGTATTTTTGAAGCAGCAGTAGCGGACATATTTTTTTAAATAATTATTTAAACAAATAGGTCTTAGACTTATTTTAGAGAAATATAAACCCTCGATAGTACTGACTTACAAAGAAGTCCTCACTCCAATTTGTCTTACAGAGACCTACCTGGGCAAGAAGGAGAATGTCCGAGGGTACTATAGAAAAGCGATTATCTAAGATAGATTTAGATCTATCTGAAATGGATAAAATGCATGAAATAACTTAGTAAATTGGGAATGATAAATTATGATCCAAAATATTAGCATAATTTATGTAAAAGATGCAGCTCGAACCTGCAATGGATAAGACTGCCTGTGTAACAGCAAGCTCGACCGGGTTATGAATAGGGTAACTAATCATTTTATTTCTTCCATGATTCTGGCTTTCTATGATCCACAGGAAGACGCGAATGTAGGCTGATACAGATTTCAACGGTCTGAAAGATATACTTGAAAGCGCTGGAAGTTGGAGAGCAATCGAGTTTTATTTTAGACAATTTTGAGTTAGTGGAGATCTCGAGGTCTTATCAAAAATGTCTTTTTTGTTAATTGTTTTCCCTAAGCCGCGTACCATTCAGAGGGAAGATGTTGGATGATCGTAGACCCTGACAAGATATTTGACAGAATTTGACTGTGAGATTGAGCATGTTCCGGATATGACTTTTATGTCTCTTGGATGTTTTAAATTTGCGGTTCGAAAAAGGGAGAGTACTTTGTGCACTTCTGGTGGAAAGAAAATCAGGGGAACCTTTCATATCTTTCTAATAGTTCTCTCGCCAGGTTGGCCACTAAATTATGAGACTAACCTAGAAGATTTATAATACGTAATAAAAATAATTTTGCCATTATTTTATAAATGGCAAGGCGATAGAACACGTAGGTCTTAGCAGTAGAGTGGATCCTATTCCGGTAAGAGTACGGTGAACAGCTGGGGTCGTCCCGAGGAACTCGGCGAGGCATGTTGATTCAACCCTGAATATGCTGAACTCAGAGAAAACTAAAGAGATGGTGTTGTGCGTTACAAAAAAATAGTATGTTTGTTTTAAATGTCTAAAGTACAATTAATAATTAATGAATTAGTGCACTAGAGTTCAGTAATTTTGATAATTTTTTCTAAGGAACTAAAATTTTGCATAAATGAAATTTGCTCATCAGTAATATACTTATTGAATAATAATAAATTATATTTAAATTTGATATAAATCTACCATTTATATTAAATTTACTCTAAGTATAGAGTTTGAGTTTAAATAATAATTTAGACCGTTGAACTCTGAATATTCA